>CAUYRT010002833.1:0-25889 GCA_963574885.1 Lepilemur ruficaudatus | reverse complement strand
AAAAAATCTCAAACATATAAACCAAGGTTGTCTCCACTTTAACCAAAGTTTCTGTCTCCATCTTCCGCACGGCTCCCATTAATGAGCTAATTAAGGCAAGACTGTGCTGTTCTTGAAGGAATTAGGTCACGGCTGCTCCAGAGTTGGGGGGAAACACTGATTTGTGTCAAACTGGAGGAAATCATGTAGGACTTTGAAGAGGTTTGTGGGGGTGGCCCCTTTCTCCGTGAGGATGCTGGAGGCAGCCAGGGTGTCCTCGGGGTAGCAGTGCTCCGCCAGCCCCTGGCTGCACTGGGGGCTGGGGCAGGGACATCCCTCTGGCTGGCTTCCCCTCCCCTCCCACCTCTTCCCTCCCTGCACACCCTCCTCAGGCCCAGAACCCAAACCCGCTGGATGCGGCCAGGCCGGCCACCGTCCCAGGAGAGGGTGGGGCGCTGTGTCCCCCACCACAGAGGCCCCTTCCCAGTCCTGGGCTGTGGGCCCAAGAAGGATGCTGGGACTTCCACCGTGGCGGGGGCCAGACGTGACCCTGGCAGGTGTCGCTGGACACTGCAGGTGTCACCGGGCACGAGGCCACTAGTAGACAGGGACGCGCCCTCCAGAGGCCGCACAGGCAGAGTGTCTCAGGTCCCTCTCTCTGGACACAGGGCGCCGCTCCCGCACGCGGGTCCCTGTCCCCACGGAGGGGTGGGAGTCGGGCTGGAGGCCGGCAGGGTCGGAGGCTGCAGGCCGGGCCTGCGCAGCAACAGGGCGCAGCGCGGAGCGAGCACCTTCCCGCAGCGTGGCCGCGAGTGTGCAGCTGGCGCGGGGCTGTCTGCCGCGGGAAACACGCGGGGAAATTACCTATCGCTCCCCGCAGAGGCATCCTGCAACCCCCGGCCCAGCCCTCCGCGCCGCGATAATATGCTCCCATCAGTTTTAATAGCCCCGCGCTGGATTCAGGAGGTGTTATGGATTGTACAGCAAGCATATTGTCATTAAATTAAATTTTCAGAACATTCCCCAGCTCATCACAAATACCACCGAGAGTCATCATAATCCGTTCTCAACACATGTGTAATTGCCTTCAGCTGGCGTCTTTTACAGTTGACATTGTTCGGCGTGATAAGGTGATTGGTGATTTGAATACACCGCTTGTTTCATAGCTGCCGTAATTGAAATATGGTATGTGTGAATGGGAGATTACATTAAGACCTCGGATAATCACCTGACACCAGAGTAATTGAGTCTACAATCTGCCACTGGGTCTCTCAGGGAGGCTGGAATGAAAAGAAGCCATTAGCACACGGCACCACTGCTGGCTGCGCCGCGTGCCAGCCTGGCATTCCAGAGCGGCGGGCGCCGCGCCACGCTGTCGAGGGCGCTGTAAATGACAGGGAGGGAAGGAGGCGAGGCGGCGGAAGAGGAGAGCAGGGCTCTCCCCCGTGGGGAGGGCAGGCAGGTTCTAGAACAAACGCTCCCGCGCAGTTCACGGAAGCCTTTTCCGTGTCCTCTTGGTCTCTAGTGAGAGTGTCAGGGAGCGAGGTTCACACTGCCTGTGCCCCCCTTTGTCTCTGTCGCTCTCTCCCTCCCATCGCTTCTCCTCTCCCTCTCTCCCCCGCCCTCCTTGTCCCTCCATCTCTCCCCCTCCTCCCTCTCTCGGTCTCTGTCTCCATCCCTCTCTCTCCCTCCTCCTTCCTTCTCTCCCAGGGTTCCTGCCTCAGTCCGTCCCAGCCCTCGGGAGGAGCTCAGAGCTCCTGCCCACGCTCACTTGGTACAAAGCTAATCCCGCGAGGCCATCTGGAAGTATTCGGAACACACACACACACACACACACACACACACACACACGCACACACACACGCCTGCCTTGGAGTCAGTGGGAACTTCACACAGACGCAGATTCCTGGAGAGTGCAAGCCGAATGCCGCTGCTTTCCAGGCCTGGAGGGCAGAGCATCGTTTTCAGTGGACTGTGACCAGCGTGCAGGGTTCGACATCGCTGCCTTCTGGTGGAAGCATCCTGCCAGCCTGGCTTTCTCCAGGTCCGTGCCGAACAGCAGGCACGTAACAGACCTGAGATGCTAATGCAACCGCCGCCCTCTAAGGGGGCCTCCTGCATCCTCCGCACAGAGACCCGGCCGACATGGACTATATCGCCCGACATCTGAAAAGATTATTGTTCTTTCCAAACTGCCCTCAGAATTAAGAGCCAGGTACTATTTGCTATTGGCTCAGAGCAGTGCTATCTGAGTTATTCCAAAGGCAAAAGAAACACCTTACCCATTTCCCTCTTCACGTGTGCACACGGCTTTGCCTCTACCTGCAGGTTAAAAGTTAACTGATGCCAACCAAAGCATCGGTCGGGCTAGTTCCTAAGGACATATCCTGCTGGTCGACGTAGAAACCAGGAGGGAATTTTGTCAGCTGACTACATTGTGGTTTTATCATCTCCTTGGCATCAGCATGTTCTAGTAGCCCAAGAACAACACCTGACTCAGACCCGGATTCTTGTCCCTGCTGTGCGAGTTACCAGCTGTGTGACCCTGAGCGGGTCCCACAACCTCTCCGAGGTCATTTTTCCAACTCCCAGGTAATCGTGCCTTTCTTGTCTTCGTCCCGCACGTGTGGTGAAGAGTTTAAAATGTAGACAGGTGTGTGAAATCTCCGTGAAACTATTAAGAGCAGCGTGAACACGAGACACTATTATTTGCAGTGACTGTCATGACGACGCTTCATGTTGCACGTTTGCAAACTTAGACCAGTCGGCTGAAATTCACCAACTGGCACCAAACCGTACCTATTATAATAAAAGAAACTACTGGTATCGATGAACAGATGAAAGCTGACCCGGGAGGCCCCCTCGGCCCACACTGGGTTTTCCCACTCGGATCAGTGTGGGAGGGGCCTGAGGTGTCCCCACCTTGAAGAGAAGCCCTGAGGGCCCCAGTCCTGATGAGGAACATCCCACAGGAACCTAAAAAGCTATTCTTCCTCCTTTATCAGAAGTCCACAGGGTTTTCCAGTAGCCTTTGTCAAGTCGAGGATAGTAATACACCCGACTGTCCAAGTGGACTGAGCAGCTCATTAACTCAGACCTCACACCAGAGACAAGGAACCTCGAAACGCCCCAGAACGTGGACATCCTCACACCGAGCCAGAAGCACCGAGAACAGACCAGACATCACCCTGGAGTTTATCGTGCACAGCCCGGAGCACGACCCAGAACTAATTCTGTGTCCAGGAGGAAACGTAAGAACAGCAGCTTGGGTTACTCCTATTCTTTATGGAAGTCTCTCCTCTATATATTACTCTTAAGTGACGCTTCAAAACTTGAAAGGCCCAGTGCTTTTCTTCTGAAGAGCTGACAGTCGCAACTTTCGTTTGACCATAAACAGCAAAGTTTTACAACATACAAAAAATACAGTAGTCCTGTATGACACTGTCACTATCATTTATAGCACCATTTTACACAAAGGCACAAGTGTCATAAAAGAGAAATAACTTCTATCACCTGCCCTAAAATGACTTATGTCATAAATAAGTCGCATTTCTGGAGGAGAACCAATAAAGTCCTAGCAAATACAATTTTTCCCACTGAATAATCACCCTGACCTTTTCCTGTAACATTAACCCCCTAAAAAAAGTAATAACACTGGTCTTGAAGAAACAGGAAAATGAGTCCCTCCCGATAAGGCAAATCTCAGTCTCTTTTTTCAAAAGGAAATTGGGAAAAGTTGGTGTCGACACGGGTCAGCGGTCATGCTGTTGGAGACTTAGTGACGAAAGCTCATTAGAAGCAACGGGGATTTTTTGATTCTTTTCATAATTAAGTGTCTACCACGATACTGACTCAGCCACGTTGGTATTCCCTCTCCAACAGCTGATGTATGGAGACATCATACATCAACGGGCACACATACGGCGCCCGTGCTCTATTGTCCTAATCCACAAACACGACACGCACATACGTGCGCACACACACGCACACGGCTGCTGAACTCCCTTGATGTGCGCAGCTGCTGGGTGACGGGGAAGTCACCACAGCTGTGCCCTCCTCAGGGACGGCAGGTTTGGGCGTGTCTGTTGAGTGAGAGCAGGGCCGGCAGGGCTGGACCTCCTCCTCCTCTGAAACCTGGGAGGGAAACGTCGGCAAAATGGAATTGCAGGCCCTTCCTCCCTCAGGTGTGTCTAACTCTTTGAAGGAGACTGAGTCATACATGGATTCAGGCATAAAAATGCATGAGAAGTCATGCTTGCAACTGAACCCACAGACCTCCCAAATCACCAGCCTTAACCACTGCCAGCCGGGCGCCATGCTATCTCTGTACTTACTAATGTTATATGAGGATCCAGTGCAGATACATACGTGAGTTTGTTATGGTCATATGTTACATACGTGTAATGGACATATTTGAAATATTTGGAAACTCTATAACTATTAGAAAAATTGACAAAGAACTTCCAGAATTAGTGAATAATATATATATTTCTTTACAAGGGAAAAATAAAGCTCCTCATTTCTTACTTTAAGACATGTGAATTATAGCTCAAGGACAAAATATTCATCTTCCTGTTGTCCTGGTCTTGACAAGTTTGGGGAGAGAGAGGTTTAAACAAAATGATCTTTCCACGTCAGTTGTATCTTATATTTTATTTTATTTATTTTATGTGTGGTTTTATAATTATTTTGTTACCTTTATTTCTTATGAAAAGCAAAGTGTTTTGTTAAATATAAAATCTGGAGGCACAAATTCAGTCTCCCATCTCCCTTAGACTTGAGTACTTTGTCTTACAATAACAATAGCTATAATAAAAGTAAGCTAAGGTCTACAGAGATCAGTATGTGAAGGTGGGGAAAGTATTTTGCTTTGTATTCACCAGCTTGGTTTACAATCTCAAATCACTCTTTAGTTGAAAATTCTAGATCTTGACAGAAGAGCAATTTGGGATTTTTACTGCAAAGTTCTTGCCACAGAAGAAAATGTTTCAAGATGGAACGTCTTCCGTCATACGTACCATTCAATTTAGGAACAACTCTAAACCCATCTAAATCCTGTCTGGGTGATAATTTTTTTGGACATTTCTTGTAAAATTATGAGATATTCCCCAATATAACTGAAAAACATATTACATGTCAAATCTAAAAATCACAGTTTTAATTTTATTCTCAACACTTTGTCTATGCATGGACCCGCCCTGCGACCGGAGCTCGCCGACTCACGGCGCACACTGCGCTGTCTGGGTTCACGCCATCTCTTCACCTTTCCCATCCATGGTGGGCACAGGAGCTGGCTATCAAACAGACACCTGAACTGAGATAAAAATCTAAGTAATGTTTCCTCTTATTTAAAAACACATCACTTTCTGGCACTGAGAACACCTGCTGACTTCAGGATGGAAAAACGAACGACAAACTCACCGGGCCTGTATATTGCAAATTATTCTGATACGTGGGCAATTTAGACATTGCACATCAATACAAATATCAACGTGCAGCGCTGCGTTGAGGATAACGCCTTCTGAGACGGCCAGTTTGGTCTGTGAGACACAGAACACGTACATTTTGTCAAAAGCTCTGCTAAGATTCGTTCTGGGTTCGCCCTGCCCTGGCCTGTGTGCCGCAGAGCGCACATCACTCCTCTTCCTGCGCATCTGGCAGCGCGTGAGAAAGCACTCAAAGCCCGTCCTCGAGCAGGAAGCATCCTGTGCACTGGGATAAGGTCATGTGTTTTCCTTGGGGTCACATTTGTGCACACAGTTAATTTTGTAACTTATCTCTTTTTCTTTCTTTTTTTTTCTTTTTGTGAAACCAAAAAAGCCACAAACCGTATTCTCATCCTGTTGAATTTTAAAGATTTCGCATAATCCAAGTCATCAAATCAAGGGAACAGTTATGTTGACGAGTCAGGCGCAGGTTCCTCTGTGGACGGTGTCATCAAACCGTGAGGACAGCAATGGCAAGAGGGACGTGACGCCCTCACTGCGGCCCGCCGTGCCAGCGCGCCGCTCGCAGTGGTGGCCGCTGCAATGGCTGTTTATCTGTCCCTCGTGCGGTGCGTGTTTTGCAGTATATCATCGTTGCGGGATTTACGTGGTGTCCTCACACTTTTTCCCTGCGACGCTGAGCTACTCGAAGCACACGGGAAGGAGCTGCATCCCTTCCGCTGTGCTTGTACCACGCACTTCAACTCTACTGTAACTTGTCAGAGACACAGAAACGGGCATGCATATTTCACCTCTAAGAAAATGATTAACAACGTGGGGACTTTATTACCCTGAAAGGTAAATCTCCTTGACTAGAAAAAGAGAAGAACAGAAACCCTGATCATTCTTCGGTGTCTCTAGTGACTTTGATTGAAAGTCCAGCCCGTACTCCGTCCTGTCTACGGCTACCGGTTGACCAACGTGAGGATTTCCACTTGCCGCCACGTGGGCCAAGGAAAGCACAAAGCTACTCCCACTGCAAGCAACTATGCGTGCTGGGTGAAACGTAACCAAACGTACTCTTGAGTAAATGATTCCTCTGGCGCAAAATAGGGAAATATCAACAAATAAATTGGCCATCGAAACTCTGCCCAGCAGGTGCGTGATTAGCTCTGCCTGGTCCTGGCGGAGGGACGAGGCTGTTGGGGAAAGGTAAGATGTCCCGAGGTGGTCAGGAGACATGAACCCGCACAATCGGGAGTCAACGTCGTTGACCTGGGGTCCACAAGGGACCAGAAATAGAATCTGTCCAACTTTGGGGAGAATCGTCTGGGGATGTGTAACCACAGTCTGCGCCGATCAAGTCTATAACACTCAAAGCCTCAAACCACCCCCCTGCCCCCCACATAGCTAATGAACTTACTAAATCTCAGAACTTAGCAAGTGCGCCGTCCGGGAATTTGGAGAATTCCCTGAGCACAGCTCTCTCACGCCCACAGCCAGCGTCTGCTGCACAGGGGCTCGTCTCCAAACACTGGGAGGCTCACGCGGACGCAATCGGGGAAGACAGGAATCCGCAAGCGCAGTGCAGAGGAGAATGAGACCTCTTCCCCAACAGCTCGAGAAAACCGAATGTCCAGATAGAGGCAGAAGAAATATAAATACTAAGGGACAGCGTGGCAGCGGTAAATATTTCGACAGAGGCAATAGGGAAAGGCAGAGGTGACCAGAAGCGGCTCCCTCCCGCAGGGCTGCAATGCAGGGACGAGGCTGGGTCGTCAGGCCTAGGAGCGCCAAGGAGGGCCGCGTGGAGGTGGAGCCACTGCGCAGACTGCGGGCCTGGGCCTGGGCCTGGAAGGCCGGGAGCAGCTGGAGCTGGGCCCGGCGCTGGACACACGCTGGTGGCGGTAGCTCACGAATGGGAGACGCGCCTGGTTCTCCTCTCCTGCTGCTTCCCCATGTCCCCGGGGTCCCCTGCGGGAGGCCAGCTGGCCACAGAAGAGGGGACTTTCAGTCCTAGCCTCACAGAGTGGGAGACGAGGAGTAAGCAGAGTAAGCAAAAGCGAAGCTCCAGGTAGACTTGTCATACGGGGGCCGCAGGACACCAGGGACCAAGGGCAGGTGTAAAAGCGGCATGGGAGAAAAGGTGATTCCCTGCGAGGGAATGATGTTTACCAGAGAGCCAGCTTACGAAAGCAACCACGGACGCGAAGACAGGTGAGCCGCATTTTCAAAGTGCTGAGAAAACACACCCTGCACCCGCAACAGGCTGCCCAGCTAAGTTACCATTTGCGGGCGAGGGTGAACAGTGACAGCTCCAGAAAGCACCGCGGCAGCACCAGTAGCCAGCACGGACCACACACTCTGTGTGCACGGACACTGCTCCGGTGTCCCCATGTACCAACCCTTTAGTCCTCACAAGAGCCCAGGCAGGAAGGGCCACTCCCACCCCCACCCGCTGTGTGGATGGCAAAATTTAAGTACAAAAGCCTTAAATAGCGTTCCAGAGCGCGTGTATCTAAGAGCACTAAGATATTAATCGTTTACGACCAATACACTCTCAGTGAAGAAAACCAGCTCAGAGTAAAACTTCATGAAATAATGATTTAAAAAATTCACAAATACAGGGGTTTAGCTCGGTAAGCTCTAACTATATAAAACAGTGATGCTAACGACAGTGACGGCTAATTTGAGGGTATGAAAACAGGTAGACCTGAAATAGTAGATGATGCTAAGAGTTAGTACTGGACTGGAACGATGATCACAGTTGAAGGATTCCGGGGGTTGTGTTGATGACGGCAGGTACAACTAGTGCTTATATTTACACATCTTAGGTAAACCATTAAACAAATAAAAATATAATGTATAACTACATCATACACGGACTAGCAGGTAATAAATTCTAATTTTATAAAAAGCTTATGAGCTATATTAATATTAGGCAACAGATATTAATGTTAACGATGGTTACTATTGATTGATAAGTGGAACATTTCACTAAGAAGATGTAATAATTTTAACGTTTCCTTTACCTAGTAAGAGCTTCTAATATATAAAGAAAAATAACAGATACGAAGAAACATTGAAACACCCATAAGCACGGTGGTATAATTTATCACTCTGTTGTTGATAACTATTAGGTGTAATAGACCAAAAAACTGGTGTATCTAGAGAAGTCTTAAACAATACATTTATCAGACTTGATTTAATGGGCATGCCTAGAGCATTCTCAACAATTGAGAAAAATATGCATTCTGTTCAGGCATACACAGAATATTTATAAAATTGACCGTGTGTGGGGCCAGAAAATAAATCTCAATAACTACCAAAGATAAAATACAAACCACACGCTATCATGCAATCTAATAAATCAAAGACTACAAAAAATATCATTTGTTTGGAATTTTTAAAATTCACTTCTAAATAACCTCTAAGTCAGCAAAAAGATCGTGACAGAAACTAGAAAGCATTCAGAATGGAACAATCGGGAACATACCGTCAGAACTTCTGACACGTACCTACAGCGGCACCTGAAGGGAAACATGTAGCGACTGTAGCAAGAGTCTGACTCAAGTCACGACGACAACGTCACAAGCAAACGCAAAGGCAGAGGAAGCGGAAGGTAAGCGACAAGGTAGCTCAGAGTAAGATCTGATGAAATGCAAATCCAATGATGAGAATCGTGGATGATAAATTTGATCCTGTGGGTCATTTAAGGGAACACACCTCTTGCAGAATTGATCACGGAAGAGAAGAAAGCACAAAAGACACCGTTAGACACGAAAAGGAACGTATACACACTCCCTTGTCACGCATTGATTCTCTGCTGTCATATCCGATCCATCATAAGGGAATAAATAGCTTTATGTCAATAGATCTGAAGTGTAAATGAAACAGACAGTATCCAAGAAATCCATAACTTACTACAGAGTTGAGAGCAACTGGAAAATATGACTAGATTTAAAATCATTACAAAAATAAAATTTTCTATTAAAAGTTTACCACCAAATTAACAACAAAATCCCAAACAGAGAAACACACACATCAAAAACAAACAACCAGCAGCTCAGAAAGTTTTACAGAAAAGTTCTACCAAAAATTCAAGACACAGATTATACAAATGTGCACAATCTCTTTTAGAGAATGGGAAAACTGGGAATCTCCTCAGCTTACTTTGTACAGTTGCTATAACCTTCACGCCCAACTCAGAGAAAGGCAGGATGGGAAGGGAAGACCACAGGCCAGTCTCAGTTAACAAGCATATATGCAAACTTCCTAATTAAGATACAAGTCCAGCCAATTTTTATTAAAAAGTGACGTCATGACCAAGTTAGGTCCATTCCAGAGACACAAGAGTGGCTTAATATTAAAGCATCTATTAATATAATTCACTATTTCAATACGCTAAAGGAAAAAATCTGAAATTACCTTCTGAGGTGTACAAAACCATTTGATAAAATTTAACCTTTGACTAATTAATCGCTTAAAAAATAACAAAACTTAGCAAACTAGAGGAAAGAGCCTCAGTCCGATGCCTGTTAGAGCCCCATCGCAAAGGAGGCTTTTCACTGTGAAATGTTTCCAGCGTTCTCTTTATTGTAAGCTCCGGTCCGGATGGGATTGCTCCTATAATCACTTCAGTTCAGTGTGTGCTTGAGACAAAACGCTGTTGACTAGGTTAGGTAAAGCAAAGCGAAGGCTTATGGATTGGAAAGAATGAAACGATGCGTTATTTTGAGGCGTTATGACACTTTAGGGTCAAGAGACTCTACAAATGAAGTATTCGAAATAATAATAAGGCAGTTCAGGACGGCAGGGCTATGCCCCAGCCACAAACAACTGAGAGCAGCGTAAACATCTAATTTACAGTCGCATTTCAAGCTATGAAGAAACCAAGAATAAAGCCAGGAAAATCCTTTTTTAAGTAAAATGTCATTTGAAAGACTATGATAGCTAAGCAAGTGGACAGACGCACGGTGTTTATTTGTAGCACCATGTAACGTACGCGTACGTGCGAGAGCCTCTAAAAAGTACTCAACAGCATTCGCTGTGGACATACTACGTCCTGTGCTCCACGTGACTGAGGCGCAGCCACTAACTACACTCCCCAGAGAGTATCTGTCACACGTGCAAAAGTCACCCCTACAGCATTATTCATCACAGCATTATTTGCAGTTAACTTTTTTAAAAAAAGTCTTGTCTATCAAGAGCAGAGTATAGTATATAGAATTAAAAAGTAATGTTCTGGGGCAGCCTGTATCAATCTGGACACATGTCAAAAATAATACACGTGCAAAGCAAGTTTGCAGAAAATGAGTGAACCGATCATATTTATAAAAAATTTACAAACACACAAAAACTTATATCGTTATCAGATATATAGATAAGTAGCACAAAATTTAAATTACAGTTGTGATTAAGAATAACCCACGCCCAGGAGAAGCTACCCTGGGATGAAGGGATTAAAACTGGGGACGGGAACACAAGGGGCTACACATTTATCTGCTTTATTATTTTAATATTTAAAAGAGAGACGGGAAGGGAAATGTGTCATGAAAATATAGCATAATATGGAGATTTCACAAAGCTAGAGTTTGGTACTTGTGTCCCGTTATCCACTATACATTCCCACAAACTTGAAACAATGTTCGTAAGAGGAAGGAAAGGGGGTGGGGGTGAAGATGAGACTGGGAGACACTGGAAGTTGGGGCCCAGACGGCGCAGTCACCCGCACCCGGCACAGTGGAGGGAGAGGAGTGTCTGCATTTGTAGCTGATTCACGGGTGAAAACCGCTACATGACACTGATTTGTTCTGCACTTTGTAATAGTTTCTCTGAGTCATTTTCTTACCCTCAAAGGTCAGTGGCTTCCTTGAGGAGGACGTTCAAACGAGGCGTCTATTTATTCGGCAAATTTTCACTGTGCTTCCCACGCGCCAGGCGCTGGTGTCGCCAGTGAGGCCGGGACTGTGTCGGGAGGACCGCGGCTCCCACCAGCAGGACTCGAGTAAGCTGATCCCTAGCGAGGGAGCCACAGGTAGTGCTGGTGTCACGATGTGCAGAGACCTGAACACAGCAGGGTCACTGAGAAAGCTGGGTGGGTGTCTGGGAAAGACGTCTCTGAAGAATTGACACTAGACCTTAACTCTGGTAAGATTCAGCCGTAAAGGGATCACGGGGAGACAGAGCAGGCCCAGGAGAAGGAAGCGCCCGTCCCTTGGAGAACACGAGCCACGTCCGCCCGAGGAACAGAGAGGAGGCCGGCGTGGCCTAGGAGAGGTGAGCAGAGCAGAGCCTGGCGGGAGGTGAGTCTGAGGGTGGCCAGAGGTGACGAAGGGCCGTGAAGGACCCGAGAAGTCTGGCCTGAGCTCTACCTGCAGTGGGCATCTCGGGAGGTCTTAACCGTGGAGGAAGAGTCACCAGGTGGAGATGGAAGAGATGGTAAGGCTATGGGGTGGGGACGGCCCACGCCCTGGGTCCTGTCTGGCCAGAGCACGGGCAGAGAGTGGAAACGCAGGGAAAATGCATTTGCGAGACAGGCAGGACCCAAAGTCACACTGCAATAACCCACATGCTTAATAAAAAATGCCACGTAAAAATGGGATAGACTTAACCAGATGAATTAAGTCAGCTGTCTGTGAGAATCCTAGCAAATGTTAATTCTGGAGGGAACCACGTCATTTCTCAGATGGAGAAATAGGGTACAAAGAGAGTATGCGATTCACAGGAAAAGATAATTCTGGATGGGAGTGAGAGTTTCCGAAACACGCTCAGTTCCCGTTTCTAGGCACGTGCCCTCCGCACACCCAACTGTCTTACTCAGTAACCGGCCGGGGCCTCTTACCAAGCGCGACCGGCCGGGCGCCGCTTGTGCTGTTTGTGCAGATGCGGAGACGCAGGCCCCGGAGGTCTTGTTCAGTCTCCCAAGGAGCAGGTGATGACGCTGGGATCCAAATCCAGGTAGATAGAAGGAGCTTCGCCATTTCTTCCCACACAATCATTATTTCCTTCCTTTTTAATGAAAATAAAAGCCCGGAAATGCATTTTAAGGAGCAAATACGATGAATCAATGGGGCAAAAATAACGGATTTACTTGATCCATTCAACAAATGACCAACCTCAATTGAAAGTCAAACATTTCCGGCTTTGTGCAACCTAACAACAAACTCGACCAAAGTTTCCACTGGCTGCGATGGTGACACAGACACAGCCCAAGCGTTCGCGCAGAATTTATCCTCCGCACCATCTGGACAACCGCAGTGAGATTCATTTCAGAGTTACAGAAAGACATAAGGAACGTAATAGATCTTTGCCAAACTCAAAAAACAAGCCTGCTTTCGTGGTTACTCTCTCGCTAGATGCCTTCCTCCACGCCAGGGCACGCTCGTTATTTGTGCAGGACCTTCAGGCAGCACCTACCAGATGGCCCGGCGACAGCTGCCGGGTGAAGGGCCTTCCTGTCCTTTAGCAAGGATGTTTCCTAACAAAACTGCACCAGCCACGAGGCAATCCCCGACGTGGGTCCACTCTGCTCAAAGCCCACACCAGCCCTCAAAGGCTGGGCTTGCAGGAGGCCACCGCTTCTCTTGGCTACAGAAATAGCAGATGCTGCCTGTAGCGCTATAAGAAAACTTGTGAGTCTGCCCACTTGCCATTTCAAGGCCAGTTACATCTTTCTCAGTGACTTCTAATCTGGGGACAGTCACATAGTTTCAGAAATCTGCATCTCGCCCCATGACAACTGTGGCAACGGTGTGTGAGATGGGTAAATCAGAGGTGCTATATGCCAACAAAAATAGATGGATTAAAAAACTGCTTCTATTTTAAAATTACTCAGTAGTAGTGAAATAACAATAATAATGCTTTATCAGACAGATAAGTAAAAACTTCTCTAAATATCTGAAAGACGGAATATAATGCACGAGGTTCTCTGCCAGTGTTGAATGTCTGTGAGAGCCCGAGGGGGGCGAGGGAGGCACAAAGGATGCTGACACTTGGGGCCAGGAGAGCCACTCCCCGGCACCTGCTGCTGGAGACACTGCCACACTCAGCTCCTTGTCCCCAGGAGAGGGTCAACCTCCAACCAGTCCAATGAGAAGGTAGCGCCTACCCCGAAAACTTTGACTGAGTCCGGGTCCCTACCACCCCTGCTGCGGCCAAGGCAACCACCAGCTCCTGCCCACAAGGTGGCAGCAGAGTGTCCGCCTGTCTCCTGCCCTTCCATCTCCCGCTGGTTTTCCTGTTGGCAGACGCTAAGGAGGAGCTGGCAAGGAGCCCAGGATGGAATCCCCACCCCACTCTGCAGCAGAGAGCAGCGCTGTCACGGGCAGGGCAGGCACCACGTGCCAGACACTGTTCTAAGCTCCCCGCTCACCCACTTTACAGATGAGCACGGCAGGCCACAGAGACCCGCTTGCCCAGCCCCACGTAGCCCATTAGTGACTGAAGCAGAAGCACACACTCTGAGCTCAAGTCCAGCACCGCCTGCCCGTCCTTCTGATGTCATTCCCATTTCCCTCCGTTGAGACGCAGTTGCTCACCTGGCACCCAGATCTTCGTTCCACTGCCCACTAAGAGGAACCAGGACCCCTCGGAGAATCGGCTGATCATAGGGCTGGAACGTGAACCGTGCAAGGCGAGCCTGGAGCATCCCATGGCGCCAGACAGCAGGGAAGTGCTAAACACACACACACACACACACGACAGGTCTGCCAAAGGGACACAGGAGCCACCTGAAAGAGCTGGCGCACTCTGAGCAGCACAGTGAAGAAGTATTCGATTATAACCCACGATACTTAATATGTGTCCACGAACCCACGCTGACGTCAATGACTGAACGGATGCAGGGGACGGCAGACGACGCTCCCACGCAGAAGAACTCCAAACCTGTATGTTTTCAGCCTGTCCTCAAGGGAGTGGAGATTAATTCTCCACTCCGCTCCTGGAACGACCTCCTTCCAAATAGTCCCGGGTGGAACCGCGGGGGCGGGGGGCAGTGAGTGACTTCACGGTGGAAACGCCAGTACCCTGCGGAGTCACACTGGCCGTGCGCAGCCGGGTGTGATGTGATGACCCTCTCGCACCTCTGTGGCCGTCCTCCCCACATGCGTCACCCGCGTCTACTCATAAGAAAACCGTCAGACAAAGTCTGATCGATTGACGTGCTACAGAATACCTGACCAGTGCTTCTCAAAACGGGCAAAGTCATCAAAAACCAGGCAAGTCTGAGACCGTCACAGCCAAAAAGAGCCTGAGGAGACAGGACGACGGGACGTATTGGCGTCCTGGATGGGATTCTGGGACAAAAAGAGAAGTTTAGGTAAAAACTAGGTGAAATATGAACAGAGTGGGCGTCGGTCAGTAGTATTGTATCAATATTAGTTCGCTAATGTTCCCAGACGTACCATACTAATGTTCGGTGTTAATATTTGAAAAACTCTCTGTACTGTCTTTGCAATGTTTCTGTAAGTCTAAAAATCTGTAAATTCTAAAATTCAATATTTATTTTTAAAGACTTAATTGAAATTTACCCCACAGCAACTGATGCTGCACAATGACTCACATTCTCCTTGGTAATGAAGAAAGAGATGAACGTACCACTTACTACTTTTATCTGAAAACTACCCTCTTGTGTACTACAAAGCACGGTGCACACGCCTGCCTTCGCCTCGCGAACACAGCAGCTCCCCTGCTGCGTGCAGCCATGCGCACGGCCCCACGGTAGGGCTGGGATGGCGCACGGCCCCGCTCCCCTCTACCCGCACGGGGACAGTGCACGCTGCGCCGCAACCCACCCCCAGCGCCATCAGCTCCCGCGATTCCTCGCCTAGTGGGTGTGGGCAGGGCCCCGGCAGTGTTCCCGCCCTCGTGGGGTCGTGGGAAGGGGAGGCGTTTTAGGGTGACAAACGGCCAGCACCTCTCAAAGGGGTCTCTTCGGGAATACCCAACAGACTCCTCCCTGTGCCGAGGGCTTTCGAAAACCGGCCCTCGCTGGCCCCGGGCGCTGGCTGTGCAGTGTGCCTGTGAGTTAACCTCGTGGAGCACAGTGGCAGCAGTGTGGACGACAATGCGTCATTGCGTGTCCTGCGCTCCAAATGAGCGTGATTGCGCAATAGGAAGGCATCACTAAAGCTTCTGAAATGTGGACATGTGCGTTTGAAAGAAAAGTTTTAAAAAAGAGAAGAGAGGAAACTGAAGCGTGTAGCCGTCCCAAGCATGAGCTTAGTGAGCGTGCGCACACATCGAGTTCGTTCCTGCTTTTTATTATGTTCTAATTTTGTGATAACAGACAGCCTCTTTGACTGATTTTTATTCCTCCAGCGAACGCAGGCATTACTGACACCTCCCCAACCCTTTCCTGGTTCTGAGCCACGATACACGCAGATCCTGTGACGGTCCAGTTACCAGTGTCACACTGAGTAAATTATTCATTATTACAGAACTGATGAATCGCGGAGCTCGGGCAGCCGCCCTAAACTTGAGTAGAGCCTCGGGTGCAGGGTTTCAGCGGAGTGCCCTGTCGCTGCAGTTCCGAGCAGCCCAACAAACACCGAGCCGTTTGCCCACCCGGAGTCGGGTGTCCTCGCCCCGCACCGTGTGAGCTCTAATCCTTACCGGTAAATAAGACGCACTTACTCTTCCCCCTCATTAGCTTCATCGCATCCCTGAAACAAGAAGAGACTAAAGATCCCAAAATGCCCCAAAGTTATTCTCCGAAGACAATGTTGTTGATGACTTATCCTAGATCAATCACCACTGAAGGTCGCCTGTCCTACTTGGCAATATTTGCTCAGTAACTAATAAAGATCAGCCCGTAGTTATTTATATTAGGTTATCATCTCTCCAGGGTGAAGCTTAATCCATTTTGCAATGTTTTTCCCAACAAGACAACATGAGTTTCTCCGTCTGAAAATGAATTAAGTGCACGGTTTCTAAATATGGGATCTGACATTGTTCTTGTTACAAAAAGCAATTTATTCCCCAAAAGGCTTACACTTCAAAGGTTATATAAAAAGGTTCAAATATCAATGCTATCCATTTTTCAATTACTGGGCTTCCTAACACCACTAGCTTTTGGACAGATAAGCGGTGGTATCAGTTTTCTTATTCACCATCTTATAGGTTTCCAATTCCACCGCACAGAGAAAGCAAATTTATTGTAATACATTTAGCTGCTTTGGAAACAGGAGTATCCGGACTGTTTCCTCCAAGACTATAGAAGGTATCAAATAGCATCTTAAAGGGATATTTATGAAGTGCTAGGTACTAATGATTGCAATTGCAGATAGAGCTTTGCGTGTCTACCTATAAACAGGCTCATACAAAAAAAGGCTAAGGTGGCTGGAGGAAAACTATTTTCATCGTATGAAAATTAAAGAGCCATGAAAACAATCTAAACATCTCCTAAGAGAGAGTCTGTAGACATCTGAATTGTCCTGAGAGGGAAGGAAAGAATCCGTTCATCTTCTTTTGTGTCATCGGATAAAAGGAATTAATGTCGTTCATACTTTCTTTCTGACAATTAAAAAGAAATCTTTGGGTTATGTGTGAAGGATTATTTGGTAAAAAGAAACAATGTCCTGATACTCAGGAAAAATAAAGGTATTTTTCACTGCCAACCCAGGTGCGTCATACAAGATTTTTCACGATTGAGTAACAAAGACAAACTGTTCTAATTCATGTATTTGCAGTGATCTTTCTCAGTAACAAAACTCCTTTTAAAACTTAAAATTATTTTTCCCTATTAGGAGATAATACCGATATTATGGCCAGAGGAGGGACACAGCAGGCAGGCAGCGCAAGCCTGGGGCAGTCCTGTCCCCAGCCGGGCATGCGGGGGACCTTCTGTGGGGTCAAATGCCCAATGCTGGCCCCGGCCACAGTGCAGCCCCGTCTTTGGCTCATGGGGAGAGGTTCCCCTGCCACCTGCTTGGTGGAGGAGAGAGTCACCTAGGAATAAATTATTACACAGATACCTGGATTCCTGCCTGGAGTTGATTCAATCAGACCTACGTGGAGCACAGCCCGGACACGGCAGGTGTGGCGGGCGGTGGCCGTCCACCGGCTGGGCAAGTGGTCGGGTTTGAACCCGCTGCACAGTCTCCGCAGCCTGCTGCCGATGGAACTGGCCACGGTGTTTGGCAAGGCCTTCCTGCTCCACAACCTCCCTGCCGTTGGCTTGAGACGTCTCTCCAGAAACGAGAATGTATGAACAGAATGTACGTATATGACTAATGATTCTTGCCGAGCACACGTCTTCATGAGTTTCTGTGTGCAGCGGCATTTGGAGCGTAATGAAGCAAGAATTACTGAGGAAGGCCCACGGCTTTGGGCTGGTGGGTCCATCCAAAGGAAAGCGGCGGTGGCTGTGCCCGGGCAGCTCTCCGGGCTCTGTGTGCCCCGCCAAGGCGGCCAGGGCCAGGCAAGCTGATCAGCCCAGACGCTGACCTTTCTGGCCACGCACTGTGTTCAGGAACAAAGCCAATATCCACACAGCGCGACGAAGGTCCGCGTGAGTTCTGTACATCCTTCCTGACTTTCAGCATGGACAGCCTCTCACCTTGATGGAAAATCTCACTAATGGGCATTTTTCTCACCCACCACACTAAGTCTCCAAAACAATGGGATCTGTATTGCTTATTGACTCGGAACTCCAAAGAGATCAATGACAAAAAAAATACCATAAACTTCAACTACCGTTTTGATAGGAAAAGGGCATATTTGTGTGGACGGTAGCAGGCAAACAGCAGCGCCTGTTTCTGAGCCGTGTTCCGTCGACTGTGTGGTTTTCTGGCGGTGGTGTTCCTAACATCACAAATACCTAGACAGCACTTACGGTGAGTCATGCATCATTTTAAGTGTTTTCATATATTAATTCACGTCAGTCTCACAACTTACTTACAGAGTCGCTAAGACAGAAACGCTCATCCTCATTTTATGCATGAGAAAGCCAAGCCAATGGGAAAACTAGCCTTTACCATACAATTAGTTCAACTGATGCAGCAGAGGGCATTGTAAGCAATTTGCTACATACCCTCTACGTCATTTGATGAATTCCTAAAGGACACGGAACAGGTTGATTCCGAGTGCACGTGGAGGTGGCTGTCCCCAGGCAGGGGGAGGCAGAGCTGGTCTGGACCGAAGTCAGCGGCTCATCCCTCACGTCAGAGCCAGCCGCGCCCTCTCTCACCGGCCGGCGTCAGCAGTGACTCCCTCGCGTTCTCAGCCACTCTTGATCGTCAACAATGAGCAGCTCGTAAGTGCAGGGAACTTCATACCTCTGCAGAGCAGCCGTGGGCCACGACAATTAAGGCCACCGGTTCCTCCCGCAGACTAAAGTCACTTGGAAGGGAGCGTCCACATTTCACACGCACTGTCCTCAGACCCGCCAGGAAGTGTGTGAATTACCATCCGAAAACAGCAAAAAAACAACTCCGAATGGTGTGTGAGGCAGCCTGTGCTTTTATCTCCAAGTCAAAGCATGTGAGATCGTTTATGCGTATCAGCAAGTTTTGCTTAAACGTGATAAATACATGGGTCATTTTCCAGTGCACATTAGCATATTTTCGGTGGTCACAACAAGCTGTTTTTGGCCGCTACACCCCGGGAGAGCAGAATGGCGGAAACACTGCTCCCCCGGAAAGTCTCCTGCAAAGCCGTGTGGGCTCCCGGATGGAAACCTCAGCCCGCGACTGGCATTTGCAACTTTGTCTTAATTCATATCTCATGTCACCATCTCCCCATGAAAACGATTCTGGGGCAACTGGAGTGATTTTTTTCCATAAAACACTTAAGAAGAGTGCGTTCTTAACTGTCATTTCAGCTCCGGTGTAACCTCGCGTCATCTGCAGTCATTATCAGTTTCATCTGATGTCTTCGCACCTTCGCTTGCGCTCTGTCAGTCAACATCTATTTAGCAGACACAGACAAAAAAGACCTGGGCACTTCCTGTGCCGGCTACCGTGGACGCCTTTATTCTAGTAATGCATGTAGGAGACTAACACACGAGTCTCAATTAGTTTTTCCTCCTTTCTCTGCTCGTAATTAGCACCAGAGAGGATGGGTCTGAGTTAACTGTTAACAGTTCGGAGGTAAACCTGGATTTTCAAACGACACATCATCAGACACAGTAAAAACCTGAATCTTCGACTTACTTGAAGAACTTGTCAATGAACGGAAATTTCCAGCTGTGTCGGACTATGAACAATTGTGCTTCCCAGCCGATGCTCGTTGTGCTGCGCACTGCTGTATACCTGTATGGCTATCTGGCGGCGCTAATTTCTTCTCGCCATCAGGGCTACGGGGTGGGAGGGACGTCTCCTGAGGTCCCTGAGCCATCAGGCACCGTCTACGCTCACAGAAGTTGCCTGAGCACTCGTGGCACTTAACCCAAGTGCCGTCGCCTAAAAGTGGGAATCAGCAGGGAACAAAAACAGCGTAGGCGGCAAGGAAGGGCCCCTCACTCGTCACTGTGCTCGCCACGCCGCCCGGACATGCTGCCAACACGTGTTGTGCGCACTGCGGGGCGGGAAGGCCGCGCCTGGCCGCGCTCTCGGGGGCTCCTGAAGCTCTTGCCCTCCAGCCCCGACCCGCCCTTTGCACACTGAGCGTTTGCCAATAGTTTGACAGTTTGCCATATGGAATCCTCACAAAGCTCAACCACCCAGTAATCAAAACCCGGTTCCCCATGTGGAAACCTAAACTCGGAGCGTTCCAGTGACACTGCAAGGTCACTTGGGTGTCACCCAACACGGCGGACAGGGTGGACCCTGCAGGTTAGGTGCAAACCCATGTGACACGGTCCTCTCCCCCGTGGTCCATTCTCTTCCCCTCCAAGTCATTTCATCTTCCTTAAAATAATGCAGAAATGCATAAAATTGAGAAATAAGATTTCTGCAGGCCTAAGGATGGCAAACTGGAACGCAGAGAGAGACGCCCGGACTCAGCGTGCACCGCTGGTTACGCTGCGGGGACGGAGCACGTCCAGCCGCCCCCACAGGCCCACTGCTGCCTGCTTCTGCCCCCCGAACCCTGGCTGCAGCCTGATCCATCACCCGTCACTGCACGACCCAGCCTCGCCTTTGTGCTTGACCCGCAGAACAGGGCAACTCAGGCTCACCTGACATTCGCAGAGGAGCACCTGGCGGGCACGGGCCGTGAAGGAGAGAACCAAAGTGGCCACTGATGGAGCCACCGCTGCTGTGCTGACACCTGCTCCGGACACAGCTCCTCCTGCAGCGACAGCTCTGCAGCCGCTTGAGAAACCGCGTCTGCTACAGCAGCCGCCTGCTTGGAGAAGCAGCTCCCTTTGTACCTGGGGTCGCGCTGGTGCCGGACACAGCCTGTCTTCACGTGCCCCCCTGGCTGGCGCTCCGGCACCCGCTAGCTCACTCCACCGGGCCCTGCTTGCAGACAGTTCCTGTTCACCAGCTCAGCTGCGTTTTGATCAAAAGTTCATTACACTACAAATTGCTGGAAACCACTACCCTTCAATTACATGCATGTCCTGTTTGAGCAAAAGACATCTGAAAGAAGGTATGCAAGGCGGGTCAGGTCAAAGCCGACAACCTGTCCATGGCAGAGCACCTGGCTCCACCTGGGAGCTCAGCGACCCTTGACGCTCCTTTCCCAACCCCCGATTTCTGAGGGAACCACGTGTTCTGGGCGGGTCAGAAGAGCTGTGCATCCAGGTTCTTTCCTGAGCCCGGAAGGAGGAAGCAGGCAGGGCGGGAGTGGACAGAGGTGGCCGCAGCTGCCGTAGAGCTGTGCAGGCCACGCTGCTTGGCCCGCTGAGGCCGCACGCCCACCGCACAGCGTATAATTTATACGCCGTCAAACTGGCTCGTCTCAAGCATTCAGTTCAGTGATTCCTAGTGAATTTGCAGAGTTGTGCAGCCACCGTCACAACCGAATTTGGGGACGTCCTCCCTCGTCTCCCCACAAGGAAACCTGGTGCCCGTTTGGGCACTTCCTCTGCCCACCCTCCCTAGTCACGCGTCCACTTTTAAAGATACAACTTTCAAATCCCACTGCCAACTCCGTGAATCAGGGCGTCTGGGATGGATTCCAACACATGCGTGTTCTCAAGCCTCATCAGGGAGTTGAGCTTGGCCCAGATTTGACAGCCCCCCTGGTAAGGCGAGGACGCTCACGTCGGCCCCTGGCGGGGGGCAGACAGTGCAAGGGATCCGATGCTCTTCGGATGACACTGGAAACAGGATCCCGGAGCCCAGGTCTGGGAATCAGCTCATCTGTGCATTTCACATGATTTACATAATGATGATGCTTTTTAGTGTAGAGCAAACTTTATAAAGCTGACAAACATACAAAGATTATTCCCTAAACTATATTTTTTGAACCTACTTGGAAAACTGTTTTTCATATAAATCTCCAAAGTTTATTAATTTGAATCTAAATTACCATAAAACATCAATAAGCACTGTACCTCCCAACCAAACAAATTCCCCATCCTTATAAAGCCAAATGGGTTCATCATAATTAATGCTATAGAACAAACCCTGCATAATAATAATTAACCACATATTGTTAAGTGCTATCAAAAATGCATGGCATTTAATTAGCTTGAAACAACACTCTCTGTATATTGCAAAATGAGCTAATGTTATTCCTGGGTGATCATTCTTCAGCAGGAAGTACTTTTGCTAACAGTCTTTTAATGTATTTATTAGTAATTCAATAATATTGAAGTACTGCACTAGCAATTTAGCTTAAATATTCCATTTCAATTAAACATTTGACCTCTTTGAACTCTTTGAAATTCTCAAATTAGGGATTGGTGTGTAATTATGCCATTTGTGGGTACAGTATAATATAGTAACTCCACAGTGTTATGTACCTAATGAGGATATTCTGTGCGATGAAAGATTTCTAACATATTGGTACCGACTCCCTCGAGGGTGGAACTGGCCCCAGTGTCTCCCAAGGTCATGAGAGAAACATCGGGCAACGCGGTGAGAACTCAACCTCAGCAGACTCGCGTCTGCGCCCGAGCCAGCCACCAACTTGCAGTGTTCTCTCAGCGTTTCTGTCCTCCGAGCCTGTTCTCCTCCACGAAATGGGATAATATCGCTTGACTCATTTTCCCTCCCAAAGCTTCTGTGAGCCTACACTAGCCTGAAATTTATATGTAAATGACTTTGTGCTAATTGATAAGAATAACTTTGGTAAAATGTGGGATTATGACATACTTCTTTACAGGAAGAATTAACATGATTCTGTTTTTATTCTAAAAAGAAAATGAAACCTCATAAAGATTATCGTGTTGGATTTGCATTTATACTGGTTTTTAAAAGTCATAGTAGCAACTCCTACCTCTACATAAATAACAGCTCTGAATAAATAAGCAAGGAGGAAAGTCTGTTCAATGTCTGTTATTGAATAAAAACGGCAGTTTTTGATTCTGTGTGTGTTACCTTTCCCTTAACTGTGGTGTCACTAATAGTTTACGTTACCCACCTGCTGAGTCAGGTGTGAGTGAGACTCTAGGTACGCACCCACCCTGGGACAAACTCCCTTTGTCTGTGTGGCCTGCAGCTGGGAATCCAGTCACCTGCTCTCAGAATGCAACATGGGATGCGCGTGGGGCGCTGGCGATCGACATTCAGGTTCAAAAGGAAGAAAAGAAGGGAGAAAGGAGTAACCAGCCCCAAATAATTTCAAAATGGGGAACTCTGTTGGGTCCGAGGTCTGGGATGAACCCTCTGACCTCATGGCCTCGCACTCTGCGTCACTTTTCTTGAGAAGGACAGCGCTTAGCGCTGCTGAGCAAGGTCACCCGCCAGTCTCCTGCACCCTCACTGTGTCCTCCTGCCTGTCCTTTTGGATCACGCTGGCGCTGCTGCTGCTGCTACAGAATTCTGTGGCTTGGGGAATTCTACATCCTCTATCCCCTGCATGTCACGGAACTCAGGCCACTGGAGAGAGGCTTGTCCACAGGTTTCCCGCTAATCCTCCCCCGGCCTTTGTGGAGACGCGGAGGGGCGATGCCTTCAGCCCCCAGACGCACTCTGGATCCACGAAGGACACTGCACCCTTCACTCCTCAGAGAGGATCGTGTGGCTGCCGCTCCAGCCCGCGAGCTTTCTGCGGTATCGGTGACAGGTCGTGCGGCCGTTTCTCTAGAGCACACTTTCCTAATAATGAATCTCTTAATTCTGGTGTGTCTTGCAAACTGGATAGGCTGAGCATTTCCCAAATCATTAAGATTTAGTTACTTTTTCTTTAACAGTTTTTCCCTCAATTTACCTTTCTCTTCTTGCATTTTACTATAAACAGTGAGGAGGAACCAGGCCATCCCCTCAGCACTTTGGGAACCTCTTCCACTAAACGTCCCTTTCCATGGTGTCCACGTTCTGCTCGCCACGTGACTGTAGGACGTGACTCCACTGAGCACGTGGCCCCTCCATGGCAGGAACTCCTTCCCCCGCTGTGCAATAACCTGCCCTCCTGTCCTCGGGAGCCCTCGCCAATAGCGTCTCCCGTCTGGGTTTCGGCAAGCAGCATGCGCGGCCTGGCGGGCGCATCCTTGAACCTCGAGTTTCTGCCGACAGTCTGCTCAGCGAGAGTCCAGCCTTCTCCCCTGTGCTCACACAATCTCCCAGCCTCCACCGCTGTGCACTCCAAACCACTCGTGTTTTCAGGCATTGTCACGGCAGCATCCCACTTTCAGGGATCATAGTCTACACTAATTGTCTATCCACTTCCAGGGATCAGAGTCTACACTAAGTGTCTACCCACTTTTGGGGATCAAAACCCACATCAGTTCTGCATCACTGCCAAATTGCCACAGAGTCAGTGGTTAAAACCACGCAAGTTTATTGCCTTAAGGCTTGGAGGTCAGAAGTCAAGGTAGGTCCCACTGGTCTAAAATCAGGGTGTCAACACAGCCACTTTCCTCTCTGCAGGTGCAGGGGAGACTGCATCCTGGTCACTCAGGCCACCGGCAGAAATCACTTCCTCGCGGCTGGGGGACCAAAGTCCCATTTTCCAGCTTCTAGAGACCACCTGCTCCTCGTCTGGCCCCTCCTCCACCTGCGAAGCCATAAGAGCACATCCAGCCCCGCTCGCACGTGCCCGTCTGACCCTCCTGCTGCCTCCTCTTCTGCTTTGCAGATCCCCTGCGGGCAGCTGGGCCACCTGAATAAGCCCGTGTCAAAGCCAGCTGGTTAGAAATCTCAGTTCTGTGGGCCACGTAACCTGACATACCCATAGGTTCTGGGATTTGGACGTGGACATCGGGGAGGGGGCATTATTTTATCTACCACACACGTTTACTTTTGTTATTCTTTTCTTAATCCATACGTAACAATTGTACATACTTACAGGTATCAGCGCGATACTGCAATACCTGAATACAATGTGTAATGATCAAATTACGGTAATTAGCATAGCCAACAATTATCATTTTTTCATGTTGGGAACACTGCAAATCCTCTCCCGGCTATTACGAGATACAGAATCAACATAATCTGCAGTCACCCTGCCACACTACAGATGCGAGAGCCTGTTCCTCCCAGGTAGCTGTAACTTTGTATCTGTGACCCACCTCTCTCCACCCTCCCATCCACGCAGTGCTTCCCAGCCTACGGGAACCACTGCTCTCCTCTCTCCTTCCCGAGGTCGACTTAGTTAGCTTCACATGTGAGTGAGATCATGCCATATTTATCTTTCCGTTTCCTGGCTCATTTCACTTGATGTCCTCTACAGCCACCCACATTGCTGCGACTGACAGCATGTCATCCTTTTTTACGGCTGAATGGTATTCCCTTGTGTGGATGCACCATATTTTCCCTGTCCCTTCACCAGCTGGTGGACCCAGTTTGTTTCTGTATCCTGGCTATTGTGACTAGTGCTGCAATAAACATGGGGTGCAGGTGTCCCCTCAGTAGACAGGTTTCCTTTTTCTTCAGGTATACAGCTGGTGGTGGGATTACTGCATTATACAGTAGTTCTATGATAGTTTAGTTTTTAGAGGAAACTCCATACTGTTTTTCGTAATGACTATACTAAGTTACTCTACCATCAACAGTGTACAAAAGTTCCCTTTTCTCCACATCTTCTCCAGGATTTGTTATTTTTGCCTTTTTGCCTTTTTGCCTCCATTCCAAGTGGAGTAAGATAATATTGCACTGTGGTTTCAATTTGTATTTTCCTGGTGATATGGTTGCTAAGAACTTTCTTATGTCCTTGCCATTTGACATCCTGTTTTGAAAAATGTCCATGCAGATCCATTGCCCACTTTTTCTTCCTTCCTTCCTTGCTCCCTCCTTCCCTTTCCTTTTTTTTTTTTTTTTTTTTTTTTTTTTTTTTTTTTTTTTTTTTTTTTTTTTTTATATTAAAAATAAATAAAATAAAAAAATTAAAAAAAAAAAAAAAAAAAAAAAAAAAAAAAAAACAAAGAATTTTAAAATTAAATATAATATTAAAAAATTAATATAAATACTTTTCCCAACCCCCCCCCCCCCC
>CAUYRT010002830.1:0-18383 GCA_963574885.1 Lepilemur ruficaudatus | reverse complement strand
GTGGCATCAGCCTAGTTCACAGCAACCTCAAACTCCCGGGCTCAAGCGATCCTCCTGCCTCAGCCTCCCGAGTAGCTGGGACTACAGGCATGCGCCACCATGCCTGGCTAATTTTTTCTATATATTTTTAGTTGGCCAATTAATTTCTTTCTATTTTTAGTAGAGACGGTGTCTCGCTCTTGCTCAGGCTGGTTTCGAACTCCTGACCTTTAGCGATCCTCCCACCTCGGCCTCCCAGAGAGCTAGGATTACAGGCGTGAGCCACCCTGCCCAGCCGTATCAGGCAATTTTTATCAACATTAAAACTTCCCAGCCTTCCCCAAACCAAACAATCACTATCTTCTCAAATGACACCTTCCTCCCATTTGCCACCTCAAAGGTCGGGGTTGGGGCGTGGTAATATAAAAATAACCCTTCCAAAATGCTCATATTTTGAGGCTCTGCTGTATATACTTATTTAGTGAGCTACTGGCTTCTAGTTGGGAGGGGGAGGGCTGAGGATACCATACTTCAGTGCCTACCCTCAGCTATCACTCTTTAACCTTCCCTGCTTTCCCATTACCTGAGCTCAGGAATGAAAAGCAGGGTGACAGAGTAAGGTACAGAATTCCACAAGCCATGGTGACGCGAGAGAAATGCTCTAGGTCTATTCTGAGAGCCATCTACCCTAAAGGCCATCAGAGCTACTGGTATGATAAAGCTTTCCGGGGGCGGGGGGGGGGGATGATAAAAACTGCTCATTACAAATCTATTGTGCTTGTTATTAATCTAACAAAGTCCAATAAACATGGCAACAAAGTACCTCCCCCAATAAAAGATAAAAATAATTTCCTTTCCAGCTTAGGCATGTAGCCTATAAAGAGTTTCATTAGGTTTCTACCTATTAGAATCATGTTTAGGGCTTCATTAGGTTCAGACTGAAGTATAATGCCTGTGTCCTACAGAACCATTTAAATTTAGCTTAATACCCAATCCATATTTGAAATTAACAGCAAATAAATTTATATTTTCAAAAATATTTTAAAAGGGTTTTAATACAAAACCAACAGTGGGACTTGAGTCTGAAATAAATGTGCAGAATCTGAATTCTGGCGTGTGCTCTATTCAGTGAGGTTGCGCACCCTCTACTGTCCAGCCTGTGACTTGCAGTAGCGCACTGTCCTGTTCAGAATTACCAGAGGGGAGGTTCTGCATAGGCACAGCAGGTAAGGTTATACTATAATATCATATATTAGTATACCTCAATAAATTTTCAAACTTAAACATTTCTCTGTTGCTCTAATATTTTACAAAAACATTATTTTAATAATTTCAGAATGATTACATTCAAGAAACTCTGTAAGCAGAAAATTCATTCATAGATAATATACATAAAGGCAAGTCATTTGGGCATCCCCATCACCACCGGCCCCCTTCATATGGGGTATGAAGGATTTGGATTACACTACACATGCTGGTGAAATGGGCTGGCCTGGAATTTATCATCCTTAGGGATGCTGTTTCTAAGAGAAATGATATAGTTTCCAAATGTGGGCTGCAGTTCTTCAGACAGTGCATGTGGAACCTTCCAGGACCAAATGCCCTACCTTGCGTGTATGATTCAGATTACATGTAGGATATACTCTGAGTCAAAACTAACAGTCTGAAGGTGGCAATAATCACTAAACCCTCTCCCTGTAGTTTAAACTTCAGAGTTCCGCAAGAGCTTTTGTGGAAAGTTGATTTTTTTTCTTTTTCTACAGCCATTCCTTGTCATTTCAGCCTTCCTAAGCCAACCGATAGACACTCAAAAATAATTGGTCTTTAGTTTTATCACGAGTCCTAAAGTACAGGACTAGAAGCCTGGGAGCACAACAGCTTGATGGTAAAATAAAACAGACATTCTTTGTTTCACACTAACTTTGAAAAAAAAATTTTTTGGTGGATGCCCTAAAAATCTTACAAAAGCACAGGATATCAAAACAAAAGTATTTTCATAAGGTAAATGATGACTTTTACTGAAAATCCCTAGAAATAGTTCTACCAGAAAACAAACACCCACCAGAGCTTATGTCTACTTCTTTACATTTCCTATTTAATTTCCCTTTGTGTATCTGGAAAGTTCATTGACACCCAGGAGCACTGGTAAGCCCTGGATAAGTCAATATTCAGAGTATACAGTATAGACCCAAAGCCACTTACTCTTTCAAAGAATCTACCCTTGTTTATGCAATACAAAAGCAAAGACTGGGAAAACTGGGTTATGCTAGAAGAACATAAAATTGAGGTAAGTGAAAGCTTCAGTTTCTCACTGGGCAATACACTGTTAGCACTGGAAAAATATAGCTTAAATACAGATGAACCATTAGGGCAATAAGAATGGTTCTTTTACTTAATAAGATCATACTTACAAATCTCTCTGAATTTGGTCAATCAGCAAACCGTCAATCTTCTTCTTATTCACAAAATACCAAGCCATTCCACCGAAGTGTCTTGTTGAACGCAAAAGGTCATACTTTCCATGTTTATCTATATCTTCGTAGGTCTGGTGATGAACCTATCCACATAAAATACAAATCTTCAGAAACGTAAAAATAAAAAGAGGTGAGCAGCATTACTCGATATACACTGACTAGCATGAGTGCTGCCCAGGAAAGTAAAACCAGGTCCACACATAGCTGCCTCCTTATCATTAACCAACAGGTATGACTTAAACCAATCCTTGTACAACCCACCTTAGGTGGGATGGAGAGTTCTAGTAAGAAGAGTTTGCCTAAATGACAGCAAATCTGTACCTTCTCCACTGCAGAAGTGTGTGGCAGCCTGGAGCAAGTTCTACCAAACATTTATAGCCAGATCAATTACTTTTCAGCAGCCAAGCACTATTTATTAAGCACCTCCTACATATGAGTAGACCACTGGAAATAGTGTATCACCCATTTCTTGGTCACTAGGGGAGAAAAGAAATCAAGAATATTTTTTCACTACTTCCCCTTTCCCCGATCCCATCAACTACCCTATTTCCTCAGCTAACGCGTTCCATCTTATTTAGTAATGTTCCTTCAGTTCTTCCATACTGATCTTCCTGGATGAGGACTGATAAGGGCATTCCTCTGTCCAAACGGCTTTCAAAGGCCTGCTGACCAAAGTCCAGATTCCTCAGCCTAGCACCAGAGGTCACAGTGATGTGGCCCCATCCATTTTCCAGCTTGATGTCAAGCCACTCCCCTACATACACATTGCATGTACAAGCAAACCAGACGATTGGCCATTCCTCAACATACTTTATTATTTCCTACCTGTTGCTCGTACTGTTCTCTATACCTGAAACATCTCACCCAACTCCACTTGCCACACTGTTCCCTGCCCTTCTAGAACTGCTTTAAGACCCCTATGAAGCCTTTCCTGAGAGTATTTTGTAACACCTCTATAGTGGCTAGCATTTTAAGCCCAAGGAGATAATTATCTGTATATTTGCCTAGCACCCTTCCCCACAATCATATCTGGACTGTTAGCTTTGACACAGCACACCCTATCCTAGTTCCTGGTATCACCTACAGTACCTACAATAATACCTAAAACATAGAAGGTACTAATGAATACTTACTAAATTAAGTTATAAGACACATACATTGCACTTTGGAAATTTTAGTAAATATAACTTTGTTCCTATATGGTAAATTGAAAAGAGAATAAACTTTGTCACAAGTTTCGGTTCTTACCTTACTTACCACTTAACTAGCTATGCAACTTTCTGCAAGCTATCTACTTCTCCAAGCTTAAATTTCCTCATCCTTAATCAAGGATTGATACAAGGATAAAATACGTATGTCTGGCACACGTCCGTACTCAATACATTTTCAGACTTTCCCTTTCCCCTTTATCAAACCTCACAACCAAACTCATTGTGTTAGATTAAAAATCTTACTCATCACCATATTTAAGCCTATATTTTAGAAACTATAAAATATACGTACCTTGATATACTCAGCAGAATCTGGCTCAAATTGGGCAACACAGAGATTAAGGACATCAACATGCCGGTCCTGGCTATACATAGTCTAAAACCACACAGCAGAGTTGGAATCAGATTAGAATACAAAAGTTCAGCACTCGTCCTGATGCTATGATAGGCCTGCCCATCCAAATATAGGCCACATCTGTGCTCATCAAGAAGCCTAAAGAAATAACATGGGCTTTGTAATTGTTATATCTGGATTCAAATCCTAACTAAGCCAATTATGAGAGAGAGAAACGCTAGTCAAGTTACCATTAGAAATGTTTATCTGTGTTTAACAAGGCCAAATGCTGGGTAGCACCAGAACCAACTAGTTCAACAAAGAAATCACCACTAACTTGAAAATATAAAACCAAAGTCACCTTACCTTAAGATTTTCTTCCTTGAAAATTATTGGTGTCAAAATTCTACGACCTTCTTTTGGGAAATAAACTTGTATCATCCGGTCCCGTTCTTCCCAAGAGGCTTTGCGTAATGTGCCACTTGGTTCTCTGACGACAATAAAACGCTCCTTAAATAGGAGACATAATCAAGGATGAGTTTGTGAGGACTTATTTTTAGTTTTGTGTCCCATTATAAGAATAATTTGCAATCAACAATATAAAATCCAACTAGGAAACAAAATGCAATCATGCATATAAGTTCAATGATAATTTTAAACCTCAAAGACTTGGCAAAGTTTGACACTTCCTTCACTAATCACTGCTGTGCATCTGACAATCAGAAATCTAAAATAAAAGTATTTAGAATGTACCAACTATGGTGCTAATTTGAGTTCAAGACATTAAATGGTTCAACGAAAAAAAAGCTGATCTGAGATTCATCTGAATCCATTTTAGAGGTTAAGAATTACTACAAGACCTTTTCAAATTATTTGATTTCTTCATCCTATAGTCTCACCTGAACAGATTTTACCACTTCATAGTCCATGTTTAAAGTCCCCGGGATAGGCAAGGCATGGTGGCTCAGGCCTGTAATCCTGGCACTCTGGGAGTGCCCAGGAGGGAGGATTGCTTGAAGGCAGGAGTTCAAGATCAGCCTGAGCAAGAGTGAGACCCTGTCTACTAAAAACAGAAAAACCTAGCCAGGTGTCGTGGCACATGTCTGTAGTACCAGCTACTCAGGAGGTTGAGGCAGAGGATCTCTTGAGCCCAGGAGTCTGAGGTTGCAGTGAGCTATGATGATCTCACTGCACTCTAGACAGGGTGACAGAGCAAGACTCTGTGTCAAAAAAAAAAAAAAAAAACAGTCCTTGGGATAAAAGGAACAAACCCAAGAATGCAGGGTCTTAATTCTACACCAAGACTGACTGGTCCACCTGCCTCTGGTCTCTCCACTCTTCCAACTGCCAAATCTGAGGCCATGGGACTGCTTCCTCCTCTGAATTCCATCCACTGTTAATACCATTCAACTGGCAATTTAACACGTGCACAATTCTTGACACTTCTCAGATATTGTCATATAACTGGAAAAGGGCAAAAAATACGCATTGTAATTCTTTGCAACACCCACAGCGACATACATGGAGCTTTGCAAATTGCTGATAATTAACAATGTATAAATTAACCAGATGGTACTCTCAACTTCTCAGAGGTATATGAGTCTGTAGATGTGTTCTGAGCATAGTATAATTAAAACTTTCATCAAGCACTGCAAATAGGAAAAAAAACCCAGCAGATCCAAAATAACAAGCCAAAATAACACAATTTTTCCTCAAAAGGATTTTGGTAATTAGAGAAACCTGAATTCCAAATTCCTTTCTCTCTCTTTTTTTTTTTTTTTTTTTTTTTTTGAGACAGAGTCTCACTGTGTTGCCCGGGCTAGAGTGCCGTGGCATCAGCCTAGCTCACAGCAACCTCAAATTCCTGGGCTCAAGCAATCCTTCTACCTCAGCCTCCCAAGTAACTGGGACTACAGGCATGCACCACCATGCCCGGCTGATTTTTTTTCCTATATATATTTTTAGTTGTCCGGCTAATTTCTTTCTATTTTTAGTAGAGATGGGATTCTCGCTCTTGCTCAGACTGGTCTTGAACTCCTGACCTCGAGCAATCCTCCTGCCTTGGCCACCCAGAGTGCTAGGATTACAGGCGTGAGCCACCACGCCTGAAAGGAAGGCCTCTCCCTTTCAAGTTATAAAATGCTCCCATAACCAGCCTTCATAGCATTGCAAACATATATTAAAGCACTGCACAAAAAAAATTCTAATTAATTTAACTCTGTGATTATTATGTCAGGTATGTAGATGGCTGGTACACAGACATGGACATAGCTCAAATCCTGTCTTCTAACCGTAACCATATATGTATAAAAGATTAAGTAATATGGGGTGGCCCTTCTCCCAAACTCAGCATTCTATAGTATTCTAATGTATTTTGTGGGCTGAATTACAAATTACTCTTTTTCTTCTTTGCTCACAAAAGCTCAAATACCAAACTGATAAATTTTTTAAGTGCCAGAGTGTTATGGGCAATCAAGGAAAGAAGAGCCAGAGAAGAATAACAACTACAATAGAAGTGGTGATGTCCAACAATTATCTGAGAAACATCTGTCATTCTTACTGAAAACTGTGGAAAGTGAAAATCCTTTGGAAGCCTGAGTTTCTTGGCATCATCAAGAAATTTACAGACAGAAACACTCCATCATCTCAAAAGGCTTCAGCTAAGGAAATCAGTCTAACTTAGGCAAAAAAATCTCTTTCTCCCATTGCCTTGTAGATGCTTGTCCATTTGTGATTTGGGGGTAGATTTCTGTCTGTCTCTATACCTCTTGGTCTGTCTCTTTGCAGTCAGTGTGTAATATACTGTGTCTATAATCCATAGGGAAACAGCAACATAATGATGTGGGGCTGTTCTGCATTTCTCAGCCTTCTTACACTGTATCTTCCACAAGGATCTCACCCAGTCAGACGAACCCTGGTTTGGAGGCATCAGAGACAGCCAGTTCACTTAGTACCTCAAGCCTATCCCCACATGGTATTTCAAACAAAGATCATTTTGCAATTAGACATATACTTACCCGGTGTGGTATGCTGTATGATATATCAGTAAACACATACTTGGTTGTTTCTACTCCTTCTAAAATCTTATCTTCAGCTAACACATCATTTATTGGTGTTCGTTCTTCCAAAACAGGTGGCATTTTTAATCGTACTTTAGCTGCCTCAACTGCCCGTTTTGTAGCCTAATGAAATAAAAAATATTTCTAAAGCAAAGCCACAAGATTACATACCAAAAGGATCATCTGACAAAAGCAGATACTAATCAAAAAATGCTAAAAACTGCAAAGAAAATAAGCTATAGCCACATATCAGTGAGTGAAAAGCCAAACTTGGACTGTAAGCCCTGGTCTTTGCCTCTGTGGTGTGGCTGAGAGGTACACGCTCAACTGTTATCAAAACTGCAAAGGAATGCTCTGATAGAGCCAGGCTTCAAAAGCTGCCTGATATAAAGGATTGCATTTATTGGGTGCTTACTCTGTGCCAGTTATGATTCAAATACTCTGAATGTATTTGGCTCATTTAATGCCCACAACTACTTTATGAGCTAGGTGCTATTATTATCATCTCCATTTTATGGAAGCAAAAATAGAGGCACCCAGATGTTAAGTAAATTGCTAAGAAGTTGCAGCACTGGGATTTGAACCCAGGCAACCCAACTTTAGAGCTCATGCTCTTAACCACTAACTATACTGCTTCATGCCATATTGTTAACAGTGGTTACCTCTGAGAGGCAAAAAAGGGACTTTCACTCTTCATGTGATCTACTATTAGATATTTGAATTTCTTGCTATGACTATAAATTGCTTTTGAATCAGAAGAAAGAGTATTAATGCTTCATATATTCATACATCAAAGTGTTTTCCACAAAGGACTGAGTACCCATGGCTCCAGGAGGACACTGATGCCTGGAGTAGGATGCTGTTCAGCAGGATCTCATAATCTCACCAAAGCTTCAGCCCCAAGGCAGTTCACAGGAGATGTTTCTCCAGGAAGGAAGCTGGAGCAGGCAAGGAAAAGGAAGGATGCTCAGGCTGGTTTGAGAGCAAAAAAAAAGACTCTCTGGACACCCATCTCTGATCCATATTGCCCTAGTCTGCTCAATTAGGGCCACACTCCCTACCTGCCTACTATAACATTTTTGTTCTCAGTTCTGTGCCTGGTACTCCCCCTCACTAGTAACTGTGGAATAACAGCTATAAGCATCTGGAGGGGACTCTGGAAATTTTGTTTAACCCCTTAAAAAAAGGTATTTTAACAATGTGCCTGCATTCACATACCTCTTCCAACTGTGCCTGGGTCATTAGCTTATAGGTTGGTGGCTTTAGCTCTTGTATAGCTGGCTTAAAAGTCTTCTGCAAGTTTAAGCCTGTCATCTTGATGAGTATGCTTTGAACTTCCTCATCCATAAATGTAGGTTTCTTGATCTCTGAGTTACCAGATTCTGCCAAAATAGACTTTAGTAAATAAGAAGCTGGCAAAAATGATAAGCCAACAAGACTCCTAAATAGAAAAGTAACTTAAGAATAAGAACCATTAGCACAACGTCTCCCTCGGCACTGCATAATGCTATTAATACCTATGAGATTCATTCATTCCTTCATTCATTTAAAATTTACTGAGCATTCACTACGCTGAGGATAAATACTCAGCCTCTGCCATGACAGGCTAATGGAGAAAGCAACAGGAAAAAGTAATTAATGCAATAATGATAATTATAAAGGTTGCTAACATTTACAGAGAAGTCTCCTATATGCCAAGCATAACATACATTTTCAGGAATGCTTACAACAACACACAAAATAGCTATTGATATCCCAATTTTATAAATGAAGATGCTGAGGCCTACTCAAAGACAACTAGCTATTAAGTGACACAGCTGCAATTTAAGCCAAGGTGTGTCTGGCTCTAGAGTCTAGATCACTCCCAATCTACCATGGTGCTCCTCAGTGTAACTGATATATACAAAAGTGGCATGGGGGCTTGTGTGATTGCAGAGGAAGGAACTAAACATAGCCTTGGAATACAGAAGGGCATGAGAGGGTCAAGAAAGCTTCCCAAAGGCCTCATCAAGGCAGAGAAAAAAGAGAAGGAAACTCTAGGCTATGGGGCTGCAGCTAGGAAAGAGGGGCTTGGATTACTGGACATGATACCAAAGAAGCCATGTAGTGTCATGGAAGAGGCTTAGACAGGAGAAGAGACTCAAATCTTGGCTCTGCCTCATGCAGTTTGCCTATTCCTTTGCCTAACTTCTATTTCCATTTCCATTAGGAAAGAAAAACAAAAAGTTATTTGTTCCTAGTCACCTTTTCCTCTGCCAGTCCTGTAACTTACTGTTTAGTGTCCCTTAGATCTGAACAATGTCCTTTTCTCCCTTCAAACATTCTCACTGGATGATCTCTCCTAGCCTCCCATGACTTTAATTATATTTATATTCTGGAAACTCTAAAATCTGAATCTCTGGCCAAGATCATCTTCCATCCAAATACCTAATGGACATCTCACAGGCACTTAAATATTGCCAAATCAAAACCAGCCAACTTTCTCTTGTCTCAAGCCTGCTTATCTTATTGTTCCCTATCTCAGCACCACCCAGTAAGTCATTCAGGCCAAAAACCTTACAGTCATTCCTAACTTCTCTCTTGCCCTCCAGATCTAGCCAATATCAGCAGTAATAACAACAGTAATGATAACAGCTGATATTTATTAGATAGTTACCATGTGCCAATACTTACTGAGCTAAATATTTTACATACTTCACGTTTAATACAACAACCCCATGAGGTAAACAATAACCATTATCCCCATTTTACCAAAAAAAAAAAAAAAAAACCAAAACAAAATAAAAACACTGACATAGAACATACTGATCGATATCCCTCATAAATCTCTCTTTAATCCTCCATTTCCCAATACCAGTACCCTAGTCAAGGCCATCCTCATCTCTTGACTTAGCCTCTCTGCCTCCATTCTGGCTCCACTACAGATCATTCTCCACAGAGCAACCAGCATAATCTCTTTAAAATGTAATTAAGATCACGCCCAAGCCTAAAATTCACAAATGGCTTCCAACATCACTTAGAAAAAAAGTTAAGGCAGTCTGTTTACATCACTATGTCCCCCACTAAATGATGTGCTCTCTGAAAACCAGAACCCTGTCTTATCTCTGGTACCCACGGTCCCTCGGAATGTCCAGCATCGCAGGTGTTCAGCACTACTCTCTCCTCAGACAATGTCGCCAATTTGCCCAGCTTTAGTTAGCATTTGTACTCGATGTTCTTCAGTTTATACCTAACTGCATACTGAATACCTGAATCTCAAAGGCACTTTAAAAAAAAAATTTTTTTTTAAGAGACGGAGTCTCGCTATGTTGTTCAAGCAGGTCAAATTTAATGTGTCCAAAATAGGTTTAATTCTACCTCCTTTCCCATCTCCCAACCTCATCTCCTGCCCTCCCGCAGGCCACCCTCGCCCCCCATTTTTTTGAAAGCCGGTTCCTGTAATTAGTCTTCTCCATCTTGGTATAAACGGGACAACCCTCCACTTAACTACTGAAACCAGAACCTTAAAAACAATCTTGATTTTTCCTTTTAAACCTAAATCCAAAACCATAACCAGGCCTCATCAATCCTACCACCAAAATCCTACCCCCAAGGACCTGCGTTCAGTCCCATTTCTGGACACATGCTTATGTTGTCCCCTCTGCTTGGAATGCTTCTTACTTTCTCCTTTGCATGGTTAACCAGGTCTTCGCTTTGGTCACATTTTCCAGGAACCCAATTTGAGTGCCTCTGCTACGTACGTCCACTATCTCAGCCCGAGTGACACTGCACTGCCAATTCCCCAATGAGCCATGAGTTCCCGGAAAAAGTCCGTGTCAATATTGGTTTACCATATCCCCTAAGCTCAGCACAGTGCTCTGCAAGGAGCGGGACGCGGGCATTGTCGGCCTAGTAAGTAAATGAATGAACAAATGTCGGCGATGACAAATTCTACAGGTACAGAAGGAAGCCGACTAAGTCTGAGGACGCGCTGCGAGAAGTGCCGCGGGGGCCGCCGCGTGGTTTTCATCAGCCAGAATCAGGTTCTAAGTCTCCCGGGAGAACGCCCCAGCGAACGTCCAGCAGATCACTTACCCGCCTTGGAGCTGAACCAGCAGCGTGGCAGCCCCACTTCGAAAGATGGGGGCAGCGGCGGGAGCAGGGCATCGGGCCGGGGCTGGGTTCGGATCCGGAAACAGAGCCGCTCCGAACCCCGAAATCCTCTCCGGAGGCTGCACAACGACCCAAACGTTCTGAGGGTCGCCATGATTATCTGAAACCACTTGCGCCGGAAGCGGCTGGGAGCGACTTCCTGTTCGCGCACAGTTCGTGCAGCATTCTGGGAAATGTAGTCTAATTGAGGGCGGGGAGGACGGAACTCTTCTGGGCCTTTATATAATAGATTGTTTCTTATAAATCGCTTATTCACAAGCAGAAGTTCGTCTCCCTCCCTAGGCATAGAGCTTAAGTTAAAACTTACACCCTTATGCAATTTTACCTAGACCTTTTATTCTTTTGTATGATTCTAAATAATATATTTCTACTTGTTGCCCAAAACTTTTCTCCCATTCCCAGGTTTAAATCCTACCTGTTCAACTTTCCAAACATCTCACACACACCCCAAATATAAGTCCTGTTTTCGAGCCCTGATTACCGCCACCACCAATTCATCCATCTTACTCTGTCTTATAACGTGCCCCTTTCCTTTATAGCCCTTTTCACAATTTGTGATTATTTTGCTCATTCATCTGCTTATTTATTTTTCTCACCCTATGAAGACAGTGATTCTATATATTTTATTGCAATATCACCTAGCCTAGTACATCTATGTGCACAGCAAACATTTGTTGAATAAATGAATAAATGATTGACTAAATGATTCTTTTTGTTCTTTCCCAACTGTCCAGGATGTGCAGGTCTTATCCTTCCCCGTACTGTAGGTTGGTGCCTATGCTAAGCATGTCCCAAGGCCTGACAAAAGAAGGTTGTTAAGTAAACACTTGTTTGAATTAGCTGAATCAATAGACTCACCTTCTAAACTCATCTCTTTTTTCCCCACTCCTCATTAAGAATGCTGTTTATGAACTCATTCTTGATTTTGGTAGGGAAAGGGGAGGGTTTGGCATCTATTTGAGTATATGACTGCTGCCCTGCTCTTTCCAACACTTCCTCTCACACCTATGCAATAGCAAGTGTCAGGGAGTTGTAGAAGAATGCAAGCAGATTTCTCCTAGCCATGACTTTTCCCTGAGAATTGACCATCTACTACTTTCCCACAGCCCCTGCTCAGAGGGCAGGCCTCAGCAGCCATGTTTTTCTTATAAACACCCCCCAGACACAGCTGATTGGACAATGGGTGGACACTTATTGCAGGAGGAATGAATCCATTGGCTGATGTTAGTAGTTTCTTGTGACTATTCTAGCAAATTACCACAAATTTGGTGGCTTAAAATAACAAAAATGTATTCTCTCCCAATTTCTGCATGCCAGAAATCTGAAATCAGTATTACTGGGCTGAAACCAAAGGATCAACAGAGCCCTGCTCCCTTCAGAGGTTCTAGCTCTAGGGGAGAATCTGTGCCTTGACTCTTCCAGCTTCTGGGAACTACAAGCATTCCTTGGCTTGTGGCTACATCACTCCAGTCTCTGCCTCCATCTTCACATCAGCTTCTCTCTTTTGTTTGTGCCAAATCTCCCTCTGTTTTTCTCCCTCTTATAAGGATGTCCATGATTGCATTTAGGGCCCACTCTGATAATCCAAAGTAATCTCCTTATCTTAAAATCATTAATTTAATCACATGTGCAAAGACTATGTTTCCATATAAGGTACCATTCACAGGTTTCAGAGATTAGGACGTAATCATCTTTCAGGGTTGGGGAGAAGTGGAGGGACATTTTTCAGCCTACCCATCTTAACAGGCACCAAGTAGATTTTCTCTCAATAATTCAAACTTAGATACATATTATAGAAACTATAATTGATGGTGAGAGTTTGAAGTAAATAACTATTCAGAGGTTGGGCAGAAGCAGCCTTTTTCAGTGATGTGCTTACTGATAAGTGAGCAGCGAAAGCAAGTCTGCAGAGAAAGTCAGGAAAATGGGGCAGATCTTCAGAAACAGAGATGGGAGATTGTGCAGGGAGAATGAAGAAAGGTGCTGTCTTGGCCAGAGAGCCTTCCACTTTCCTTTCACTAACCTCCTTTACTTGGTCTACAGTGAGTTTTACTGACCTGGAACAACAAAGATTCCTGGTTCTAGCCATAACCTTGGACAGATGCCCACATCTTTCAGAGCTTCAGTACCTCATCTGCAAAATGTGTATAATGATAATACTTATCTTGCAGACTTTAAGAATAACGTACTTTCAGGATCTGATTCCTGGTGTTTCATAAAGGGGATGTGAGAAGATTGTGTGGCAATAAGTTGGTTATGTTCTCTTTTTTTAGATATATTTCTCAGAATATAGGGTTGGTTACTTTCTGAGAAAGGTATTCAGAAGTTCTCTGGTTGCAACAGGCAAATTTTTCCTGAGTTAAGCAGAGATGGAAGGGATTGGAAGGGTGTTGAATATCTCAAAGTTAAAGGAAAAGTTGAACAGCCAGAAGTTAACAGCCAAAACTTAGGAAGGACTTTAAGAATGGCAGCTCCAGGGGCCGCAGAGGCAAGAACTCATGAAATCTCTCCAGGAGGCTGCTGTAATCATAACTTAGTCCCAATACATGCTTTCTATCAAATCCAAGTTCCTGGTAAGAGAGGCTGATTGACCTGGGTGGGGTCCTATTCCCCCACGAAGAATGTGGAAAGCAGACCCTCTGATTAACAGCCCCAAGACTATCTGGCTGCAGCTACTGGTAGGAATCAAGTCATACCTTCACCAGCTCTGCGGAGCAAGAATGGCCTCCTATTACTTGTAAAACAAAGTACAGTGATATCTCAATTACTCAACTGTCCATGATTTAGCAGGGTCTAAACTTTTGTTTTCCTAAATAGACTAGGGTTTTTCCCTGAGCTTTTAGAATTCAAGATGGGGTTTGGGGATAGAAGTCAAGGAGAGGTATGGAGGGAGGAAGGACAGGACCCACGGGAGAAAGGTGACAATCTAGACAATCCAAGAACCCCTGCAGTCTCAGCAACACCTTTGAAACTTCTACATGGTCTCTAATACCGTATCCTAGAAGCCTCCCCCAAGGCCCCCATCTGCCTCATTTTTGTCTTCACTCAGAGGTTTTTTTTTCCCCCTTCCCTCTGTTCAGAGTCCAAATCTCTCACAAGTTCCTAAAGAAACACAAATTTTATGGCCAAAATCCATTTGTGTGCCAAGGAGAGACTAGTTTTAAGGGAAAAAGCAAAGAGCCAGCAATGAGAAGAGACAAGTGATGATGTGAGATGGAGGAAGCTTCAGGGAATGACAATCCTAAGTAGACACATTGGCAGTAGATGGGAAGGAGCCATGGTATCAGGAGGTAGGGAGTTAAAGATGGCATGTGGATAAATTTGGGGGAGGGAATCAGAGTGTCTTCCTTCCTTCTGCTCCTCTTTTCCTGAGCAACGGAAAGCAAAGTCACTGGCTAAGAAGAGGTAGGGTTGTGTTAGGAGCTTCAGGAGTGAGAAGTTTGAAGTGTCTGCTGGGGCTGAGCACATGGGTGGGGTACTGCCTACTGAGAGGCAGGACAGTCAGTAGCAGGGCAGAAGGCAAGCCAGGAAACTATTTCTAGCAATTCCAGAGGAAGAAGAAAAACATTTGAAGACATGCCTGGAAGCCTGTGCAAGGCTGCGTCTGAGCAGGAAAACCTTGAACAATAGTGGGGATGGTGATGGCACGACCCCCTTTCCACTCACTCAGAGTGCACTGTCTTCTTATCAGTCTTTTTGGTCTTCATGGCAAATTGGTGAGACAGACAGTGCAGGCACCAATATTCCCATCTTCTATATGCATAAGCTGAGGCTTTGGAGTTAAGTAAGCGTCTTGCCCAAGACCACCCAATTTATTCAATGCAGAGACAAAGCTAAACTCTGAGGTCTCTGGCAGCTATTATAGTGGAAAAACTCTGTTGCACATGTGTTCCATGGGGTGAAAAACACATTGAGACTTCCAGAAATTACACAGAGTGTTTTCTGAGCCAGAATGTTTCCCAAAAGAGATGGGGAGATGGTGGGAGTGGATGAATCAGTTCCTCTTAGCCTGGAGTTATCAGTTCATCTCCAATTTTCCACATGACACTGTCTTTTCTTCTGGTAGCATCCACTGAACTACAATTCTACACCAAACTGCAGACTCGAAATAGAAGGTTATTGCCAGAGGCCAAACCACATCTGTCTGTGATGACAGGCAGACCCTCTGTCCTATAGCACAGGGCCATAAATGTCAAAGGCACTGCGGCAGGCTGCTTCCTGCCACCCCAGCTGCTCCCACAGTGACTTGGGCCCAGAGCAACACTCCATGTCACAGCCATGGTGGATATGATCTGTAATAGATGACACTTGGCTCCCCTGCTCCCAAGAGCTGGCTGCCGTCAGGTTTGGCATGCGGAACATTTTGTCTGAGGGACATGCTGGCCCAGGTTGAAAGTAATTCCCATCAGCTCAGAACCGGGTGGTCTATCACAAGGTTATTTTTCAATTTGATCTGGACTCAGGAAGTCCTTCGGACTGATAGCTTGTATTTTCAAAGGTTAATAAGCCCGTCAGAAATTTCTTTCATGGTAAAATGTGATGTATCTGATTGCCCTGACTCGCATGCAGTCCTCAGATCAGAGGCCTGAGCATCATTTCACCTTACGCTTAGGACTTCAGTGTTCTGAAGATTTCTGGGGCCTGGGCTGAAAGAGGCCGGCAGTCGGATGCTATTTGTAGGAAGCCAAAACTGGAAGGGCAGAAGGTATGTTCTTAGGGTACCCTAAGTGTGCACCTGTGCATATGTATACATGCACGTGTGTGTGTTCAGCTGTATCTGTCATGCGAACGTGTATACACATATGCGTGTGTTCAAGGGACGTGTGCGTGCATGCATTTATGTATGTATGATTGAGCATGTGCATAGGTGTGTGTCTTATGTTTGTGTTCAGGTGGACATACATGTATTCACACACGTATATTGGCCTGGGAATGGAGGCAGTTTAATGGTAGGAGCACAGGCTTTGGAATCAGACAGACAATGGGTTCAAATTCTAGCTCCGCAACTTATTAGCTGTACAAACCCATGTTACTCCCACTTGTTGGTTTCTCTTCTTTGAGATGTGATGATAAGAGCTTCCACACAGGACTGGGGTGGGGGATAACAGACGTGAAGCAGACAGTGCTCTGGCACACGGTCAGTGGCCATCGAGTGGTAAATAGTATTATTGCTATTACTATTACCATCATCATTCTTATCTCATTTTGTTCCCTGGCTGCGTGGCATTCATTCCACCTCCTTTGGAAACTGTCCAGGGATGCAAACATATCAGAATGAAATGGATTGTCTTCACCTAGCAGTCCGGAGAAATGAGTGACCAGACCAAGTCCCCTCACTCTCTGTGACTTGGCTACTTCAGAAAATCACAATTTCCCCATCAGCTAAACAGCACCAGTAAACACCCTTGCTCAATGAGTTTCTTTCTATGCTGGTATGTCTTGTAGGGATGAAAGCAATCAAACCTTTGTTGGCCATCTTCTGCATACTCAGGCTTGAGATAAGCTCTGTAGAAAATATGAGAACAATTTCCCAGTGGTTTTTTAAATAAACAAACACACAAGTAAACAAACAGGCTTATTCAAGTGTGATGGGCATATAATAAACTGCACACACATATAGCATATGATCTGATAAATTTTACATATGTACATGCCATATAACCACAGCCATAGTCATAATGAACATATCCATCACCCCAAAAGTTTTCTCATGCCTCTTGGCAATCCCTTCCTCCTACTCTTCCCACATAACTCTATCCCCCTGGCAGTCACTGCTTTCTTTCACTAGAGTTTGCATTTTCTAGTGTTTCATATAAAAGGCATCACAAATTTTTCTTCTTTTTTACCTGGCTTCTTTCACCTAGCATAATTATTTTAAGATTTACCTATGGTGTCATATGCATCAATAGTTTGTTCCTTTTTGTTGCTGAGTAATATTCCACGGCATTGATGTACCACGATTTGTTATCTATTCATCTGTTAAGGGACTTTGGGGTTGTTTCCAGTCTTTGGCTATTACACATAAAGTTCCTGTGGACATTTAGGTACAAGTGTTGGGACATATGTTTTCATTTCTCTTGGGTAGATATCTAGGAATGGATGGTTGAATCCTATGGTAGGTGTACATTTAACTTTTAAAGAAACTTCCACATTTTTACAAAGTAATAGTACCATTTCATATCTCCATGCACAGCGTATGAGAGTTTTGTTTCTTCAGCATCTTTATCAATATTTGACAAAATCATTCTTTTTAGTTGTAGTCATTCTAATAGGTGTGTTGTGGTATCTCATGATGGCTTTTAATTTTCATTGGCCTAATGACTAATGATGTTGAGCATCTTTTCATGTGCTAGTTTGCCATTCATTTATGTTTTCAGTGATGTGTTTACTGAAATCTTTTACCGACTTTAGAAATTTGTTTTCTTCTTATTAAATTTTGTGAATTCTTATATATTCTGGATACAAGTCCTATATTACAATATGTTTTAAAATATTTTATCCTCTTTTGTGGCCCACTTTTGTAGTCTCTTAACAACATCTTTTAAAGAGAAGTTTTTCATTTTAATGGAATGTAATTTATGGGTCATGCTTTGTTTAACCCAACATCACAAAGATTTTTTCCTATGTTTTCTTCTATAAGGTTCATAGTTTTTTTGTTTGTTTGTTTGTTTGTTTGTTTTTTGAGACAGAGTCTCACTCTGTTGCCCGGGCTAGAGTGCCATGGTGTCAGCCTAGCTCACAGCAACCTCAAACTCCTGGGCTGAAGCGTTCCTTCTGCCTCAGCCTCCCGAGTAGCTGGGACTACAGGCTTGCGCCACCATGCCCGGCTAATTTTTTCTATATATATCTTTAGTTGGCCAATTAATTTCTTTCTATTTATAGTAGAGACGGGGTCTCACTCTTGCTCAGGCTGGTTTCGAACTCCTGACCTTGAGTGATCCGCCTGCCTCGGCCTCCTAGAGTGCTAGGATTACAGGCGTGAGCCACAGCGCCCGGCCAAGGTTCATAGTTTTATATTTTATGTTTAGGTCTGTTGTTCATTGTGAGTAGACTCCATCAGATGTTTTATGTAGAGAATCATGACGTCTGTAAATAAAGACATGTTTAATTCTTCCTTTCAATCTGGAGGCTTTTCTTAATTTGGTTTTTTTGGAGGAGGGAGAGATGGGTGAGG
>CAUYRT010002828.1:0-22583 GCA_963574885.1 Lepilemur ruficaudatus | reverse complement strand
TGCCTCAGCCTCCCGAGTAGCTGGGACTACAGGCATGTGCCACCATGCCCGGCTAATTTTTTCTATATATTTTTAGTTGGCCAATTAATTTCTTTCTATTTTTAGTAGAGACAGGGTCTCGCTCTTGCTCAGGCTGGTCTTGAACTCCTGACCTTGAGCGATCCTCCCGCCTTGGCCTCCCAGAGTGCCAGGATTACAGGCGTGAGCCATGGCGCCCAGCCCTTGAATGTAATTTAAATGTGCTAAAGTGTCTTCAATCAGATAACCTGTTACCCTTTAAAAATAGTCTGCTTGAGTATTGTTTCTCTCCCATTTGGCAGACACCAGATGCAGTGATTAATAAAGGTCATTATGCCACTTAGTCATGGAGAGATTTTAATGACTATTACCTGAACATCTGCTAGTTTTATCACTGCAGTTATCAGAAACATCTAACAAAATATATATGCTGCACCTTGAAAATTTCTGTGGTAAGTATAATATATTTAGAGAAATATGTAGACTTTACCATCCATCTATAGATGTTGTGGTTGTATCGTAAAAAGGTACTAAAAATAGAAACAAATTTTTAATAGCTGTTGTTAAATATTGGGTATCATACTTGCTGACTTTGAAGTATGCTTTAGCTTTTAGTAACCTGTTACAAGTTCTTTTGAGGATATGAGGTTTTTCTAGAAATCTTCTAAAATCTTCTAGTTCTGTGACCCAAAGGGAAATAGTCAATGCGTTTTTTGTCTGTACATGCAAGGAATATAAAAAATACAGGTCCTGGCTGGGTGCAGTGGCTCACACCTGTAATCCTAGCACTTTGGGAGGCTGAGGTGGGAGGATTATTTGAGGCCAGGAGTTTTTAGTTTTTAGTTGTCCGGCTAATTTCCTTCTATTTTTAGTAGAGATGGGGCGTCGCTCTTGCTCAGGCTGGTCTCAACTCCTGAGCTCAAACAATCCACCTGCCTTGGCCTCCCAGAGCGTTAGGATTACAGGAGTGAGCCACCGTGCCTGGCCTCCTTTTTATCTCTAATAATGATTCTTACCTAAGTCTACTTTGTCTGATACGAGTACAGTGATATCAGCTTTCTTTAGGTTCTTGTTTGGCTAGGATGCTTTTCCTATTCTTTTACTTTCAAACTTTCTGTGTACTTATATTTGAGATATCTCTCTTCTAAATAGTCTATCTGTGTTTTTACATTTAATCTGATTGCTTTTGTCTGTTAATTGGTGTGTTAGTCTGTTTACATATGATACTGTTATGTTTGGGTCTAAATCTGACTTTCTGTTTCTATCTTTCCACCTGTTTTAAATTCTTCTCTGTTTTCTTAAGAAACAAATCTTTTAGATTATTCAAATAGTTTTTGTTATCTATTCTCACATCTGTTTGTTATTTATAAATTCTTTTGTTAGTCTTCAGTGTTACCCTAGATCATTCATCCTTGATTTATGAGAATATATAATAAATTAGTACCGATACCCATTTCCCAGAAAAGTAGTTAATTCCATTTCTGCTTCATCTGCCTTTAGGGTTATTGTGGCTTTATGTTTTAATTCTACACATATTTTTAAATCTCATGCATCTATATATTTACCTTTTCCCTTTCTCTCTTCCTTTATATCTGTTCATCCATCAGGGCTCATAGTTTTCTGCTCATAGTGTATGCATGCTAACCATTAAATGTCTCAGTTGCTTGTCTGGAAATGTCTTTATTTTTACATTCAGTTTTGAAGGGTGATTTCAAAATTTCTTGAAATCCTAAATTGCTGGTTATTTTCTCTCAGCATTTTAAGAGTGTAATTTCCTTGTCTTCTGACTTTCATAGTTTCTGCTTAGAAATTTGCCATTTGTTTTATTGCTGCTCATTTGAAAATTATCTTTTTTCCTGACTGCTTTTTAAGATTTCTTCTTTGTCTTAATTTTTGAAAGTTTTGCTTGTCCAAGTATGTTTTTCTTAATATTTATCTTGCTTGGGGTTTGTGTGCCTTTTGAACCTATGAGGTACCATTCTTGCTTACTAGCTCTTCAGAAACTACTTCTGCACTGCTCTCTCTATCTTCTCCTCTTGGAACTCCAGTTCCATGTACATAAGACCATTTCCTTGTGTCTCATTTGTCTCTATACTCTTTCATGTACTTTCCATCCTTTTTCTCTTTTTGTTTCAGTCTATTTTCTACTGATTTGTCTTCTAGATTATTAATTCTCTCTCCAGCTGTGTCTAATCTGCTGTTAAGCCTTTCTGCTGAGTTTTTAATTTCAGTGAGTGTCTTTCTCATTCCTAGGGTTTTCATATGATTCTTAAAAAATTCTGTCTTACCTTGTGGGTTGGTCTCTGTTTTCTTTTTTTTCTTAGTACTATTTCTTCACATATCTGGTAATTTTTGATTAAATGGCAGATAATAAGATAATGCATGTGAAAAATTTGTAGATGTTTTGGATAAGCTTTTAGCTCCTTGTAGTCAATTAGAGAAGAGGCAGAACAGTTTAGTCCAGTCGTGTTTGAATTGTTGCATATTTGAATTTTAGTATTTATAAGGTATCATTTATTTCTAGATCTCCATTAATCCTAGGGTATACTCATTTATGGGCCTCAGCTGGCAGTTTGGGGTACTTATGAGGTTCCTGCTCCCTTGGTGGATCTTGAACTCCAATTTTTATCTTCTCAGGACTGTGAGATTGCCAAAAGCTCTGTTTAGCTTTTTGTCTTCTTCTTGCTACTTTCTGCCTGGCTTCAGACGGTCTCTGCTGCTTATGAATGGGCAAATGAATCGAGAAGTTAAGGGGTTCAGGTTTTGGGCTGTCTTCTCTTTCTTTCTCTGTGAGATCTTGGCCCCTCATGCCCTGACTCATGTTCTGTCCCCAGAGCTCCAGTTTTTGTCTCCCAGCTGTGTGAAATTGTGAAAACTCTTTTGAATTTTTGGCTTCTTAGTAGTTTTTATTTGGGGCAGCATTGTTACTCTTTTTTCCCCTCGAACACTCCTTTCTTTTGCCACCCATCTCCCTTTATTCATTCATACTGTCTGCAGTACAAATGTGATGGCTGGAGAGCCAGTAACCATCTTTGGGTGATGGAGGGGCTTTGAGGATGGGAGCCTTAAAGAGGACAGGGGAGAAGAGAGATTGAGTCTGGATTGCCATTGACTCTGGAGTCCCTGTATCAAACCTGGATGAATTAGATTTCTTAGACATCAGGAGAGACGTTGACATCTTGTCTTGTTTAAGCCTTTCTATTTTAAGTTTTGTGTTATACTGAGGCAAATCTATTAATTAATAGAATGAGAGTTCAATGAATGGGTGTAAGCATACATATTTAGGGTCATTGGTTTTCAGCCTTTTATTTGGTTGTGACATACATAGCAGGTAATATTCAATAGTCTCATGAGTGGGTTATCTATTACTTCTCGTATACTTGCCCAAATGCCATCCCTATAATTCCCACACAAGGAAACGTGTAAGTTCAAGTTAATGAGAGGAACATTATTATAGAGAAAGACTTGAATTTAAGTGTTTGTTGCTAGTTGTTATTATTGGCAAGTTACTTAGGATATATCTACCAAATGATACCAATAGACCACATTTGGTAATTTGTATGCACTGTCTTGAAATAACTTTTTCTTTGTATTTAACAGTTTGGTGGCCAAATGTGGTTGTGGATTAATGAGGTATTGGGGTAAATGAAAAAAGGAAGGGATGATTGAAAGGAGTGTTAAGAAATTGGTGAGAAATTACTTGGAGAAGGATGAAGGAAAAAATAAAAATGTCAAAAATGATGTTAAGCTTTTGAATTTAAAGCCTGGGGTTGTGATTTTATTGGTAGAAATAGGCAAATTAGAAAGGGGCTTCTTGCAAGGAAAAAATTTGTTTCATTACTTAGATTTATGAAGATGTTCAATTGGCATGTTTCCAATTGGTGTGTGTGAATTTTTCCGCGTAATGTGAATTGTGTCACACCAATATAAAAGTGTTTTCTTGATCTTATTCCTACCCTAAAGGATATTACAGAACTTCACCACACCTGTGGTTGCAATTTGTTATACTCTTAGATAGTTCATAGCCACCTCTATCGATATCCATAGAGAGTATTTCAGGGACTAGTCTTAAAGCCACTTAACAGTTGTTATGCATGTGGCAAACTGTGACCACATTGAAAACAGGAATTCAGCATAAAGCAGCACTATTTCCTTATTTTGAAAAGGATTATGATTAACATCCTAGGATTTATGGTAGTATCTGTTCACATTTTTGAGGCACGCACTTAAGGATGACTCACCATCCTGACTCACTAGCTTAAGTTCACTGTCATTCAAAAGCTCTTTCATTCTGCTTTTCTTTTTCTGGTTTTTATATCTTTCCCAATGAATAGAATGATTGTAGTAAGTCTTATATTGCTGAATATAACCTTTGTTTTTTCTTAATTGGTGTGTATGCGCCGCGCCTCTAGGCTCATTCAAAGCTTTTGCTAAGGATGGCTAGCACTTCGTTGTTTAGTCTTGGCAGGAAGTATAATATAGTGAGAGTTAGTAATGTGTAAGAGTAGTCAGACAACAGACTTTCTTGTTAATAGGATGAATCTATAAATACTTTATTATCTACTTTAATGGAAATATGCATCTGTTATACAGGAATGTACCATAAATTTAGTTGTAACCAATTAAAGCCTATTTCAGGAAGTACCATCAGGCCTAGTAACTATCTGTACTTAACAAAACAATTGAGCTGGCCCAATTATTTCAAAAAATATTTGATCCAACAAAATTCCAGGGAAATAGTTTCAATAGTTCTGAGAATTTATGATAGGAACTGACCACTAACTTAAGATCCTGGGTGAGTAAACTTAACCCATTGTAGAAACTCAGTGAGTTTTGCTACACTGTATATAGACATTAACACCTAGTTAAGTGAATAGGACTTGGAGTCAGAGAGGCCTGAGTTTGATTCATGGCGTCACCACTTAATAGCTGTGTGATCTTGGGCCAACATTAACCTTTCTAAGTCTCAGTTTTCTCATCTCTACGATGGTACATATGTCACTAGGGTTGTGATTAGGATTAAGTTAGACAATTCTTGTTCATTCAGTCATCCAGTAAGTTTACTGAGTACCAGTTAGGGGTCAGGCCCTGTCCTAAGCACTGGTTATAGTGGTAAATAAAATGACTGGTAGGTCCAGTGGAGAAGACTAAAGATAAGTAAACAAATATATATGTTTTCTAGAATTTCATATAAAGGAAGTCATACAGTATGAGGTCTTTTGGGTTTGGCTTCTTTTATTTGTGTTGTTGCATGTTATCAGTAGTTTTTTTTCTTTTTGAGTGGTATTCCAAAGTATAGATTAACCACAGTTTGCTTATCTATTCACCAATTGATGGATATTTGGGTTGTTTCTGGTTTGGGGATATATGAACATTCACATAAACATATTTACAAATAAATGTTTTTGTTTCTTTTGGTTAAATAGGAGTGAGATTGCTGGTTAGTATGGTGAAGTTTCTATTTAACTTTATCAGATACATCCTCTCTTTTCTAATGTGGCTGTACCATTTTGTATTCTCATTGGCACTGTATGAGAGTTCTGGATGCTCCACATCCTTGTCAACACTTGATATTGTCAGTATTTTTAACTTTGTCCATAGTGGTATCTCAATATGATTTTAAGGTACATTTCTCTGATGACTGGTGATATTGGGCATCTTTTTATATACTTTATATGTATTTTTTGGCCATTCATTTATCTTCTTTTATGAAGTGTCTTTTCAAGTCTTTTGCCCATTTAAAAAAATGAGTTGTTTGTCTTCTTATTGGGTTGTAAAAATTCTTTATATATTCTGAATATAATCCTCTGTCAGATATATTCTTTATAGATATTTTCTCCCAGTCTGTGCCTTGTCTTTTGTTTTCTTAACTATATCTCTCGAAGAACAAGAGTTTTTAATTTTGATGAGCTCTGTTTGTATCAACTTTTCTAGTTTGTACTTATTCTAAAGAAGTCTTTGACTAACCTAGTATCATAAAGGTTTTTTCCTTGTTTTCTTCTAGAAGTTCAATAGTTTTTGCTCTTACGTATATGACTATGAACTATTTCAAGTTGATTTTTGTATACTGTACGAGGTAAAGACCAAGGTTTATTTTTATTCCTGTATAGATGTCTAGTTATTTCAGCACCATTTGTTGTAAAGACTATCTTTTTCTCATTGAATTACTTTGATACCTTTGATCCTGTGAGTACTTGCTATCATTGGTAACCATCTTTTTCAGTAAGAATTTAAGCCTGACAACAGAGTTTAATCAAATATAAATCAATCCATTTTTTAAATCTCACTGGTGAGTACTATATATTTTAGGAATAGGAGATTGTAGGAATGATGAAGGGAGCTCTGCTTCTTAGGGCTAATTCTAACTGATAAGGCACTACTTGTTGGTAGGGTAGAAATGATGGTAACTTAGAGTTTGTACTTGTAAATGAAGAAACTTTTGTACCCAGTTAGCAATATATGATTATCTTTAAGGAAGTGAATTAGAGATACGTTAGAGTAAATGCAGGCTTGATTACATTCACAGACTGAAAGGAAAACTGGATCAATAGAAGAAAAATCTGTAGTGACTATTCTAATGAGAAAGAAAAGATAAAGGGATATACACAAAGTAAAGTAGCTGGTTAGGTTGCTCTTTGAGTTCATGTTTAAAAAAAGTTTGAATGAAAGGTGGAAGATAAGGCTTATTACCGATAAGGAATGAAAAAGAGTAGATACTCAAAAATCGTTGTCAGGAATACTCAACAAATGGATTGACATCTGTGAACGGCGTGGAGTCTGATAAAGCACTTCCAGAAGCATATTTTGGATCCTGAAGATCAGTGATGACCAGAGAGGCCTGCTGTTCAGAATAGATCATATAACGTAAACATGACAAAGAAGGCATGTAAGTCCTGGACTCTTGCTTCCATCTGTTTTTGTCGTTGCTGTTGTTATTTTTAAAGCAGAATTATCTTTAAACCGAAAAAGAAAATGGACAGAAAGAAAAGGTCATTGAAGCCCAAGGTTGGTTAGTAGATAATAAAACCCTTTAAGTTTAGGTCTTCAGGATTAGATGAGCTGTAGCCTTAGACTCTCTATTTTGGAGTAATTTTAACAGTCTTCTAAGGGTAGTAGAATGTGGAGAAGTTACCAGAAGACCAGACTCAAAAGAGGAGCATGGGTGGATTCTGGTAATTAGAAACTGAACTTGAACTTCATGCTAATTCTAATCAGAACTCTGGCTTGGTCTTATTAAATAATGGTTTATGAATTGGTTTAAAAGGAAATAGCCTTTAAGGGCTTTCCTGGATATAACAGAACAAACTAATATAACTTTCTTTTTTTGTTATCACTGAACAGGCAACCTAAGGAGATGTTGGAGATAGGTTTTATTTGGGTGTTAGAAAGGTATTAGCTATTACACCTTCTGTGAACTATAGGTTAGAAGAAGAAATATGGTTGGGGGATAGTTCACGTAAGATTTTATAATTGATTGATAGGCAGTATTTAAATTAATTTGTTGATGTCAGTCAGAATTAAAATCTCAGCCAGGTGTGTCCCAGGATCTCAACTTATTCAGCAGTTTTTCTGTGGCTAGGGTAAAAATTCAGTTAAAATTATTGGATTTATGAAGGGAAGGGGAAAGGTACAAAATTGATAGAGCTAGCTAAAGTAAGGTTATGTAATTAAGATTTACAAAGATCCTTACAGGCTAGAATCATGGACCAAAATGAAAAATGATTTAATTAAAAACGATAAAATGTCAGGTTCTACGCTGAGAAGGCTTCTAAGAAAGGACTGAGAGATTTTAATTAAGTATATGCTGATATGAGCTCAGTAAATTGGCTTGCCAGTCAGAAAAAAATATGAATGTTTGTTTGTAGATTAGACTTTTTCTGGGGTATGATGTTGAATTTTGGGAGTCAGATTTAAAAAAGAACTTTCATAAATGTCATGTGTTGGACAATGTGAATATGGCAAAGATTTGTATTTATAAGCCTGTCATGGGGAGAAGGCTAATTTTGTTTAGCATGAAAAAGAAGACATTTCTAATAATAATTAGAACATTTCAAGATGGAATGGGCTGACCTGTGAGATTTTCATCTCTGGAAGCCTTACAAAGAAATTGAGTGACTACTTATTAAGAGGTGTTAAAGAGGGGATTCAATCATTTGTGAGAGGTTGAGCTTTAAGGTTCCTTCCAATTCTTTTAATATTTTTAAAAAATTTAACTTTTGCTTACTTAGGTAACTTCATAGTCAATTTTCTTAATCTTATCCTTAAGACTTTACTAATAATACATACCTTATATTTAGATAGCACTTAACAGTTTTAAAATGCTTTTATGAGCCTGATTAAATCTGATCTTCACAAGAATTTTATGAGTTGGGCAGGAAATATTGTATAATTATTAGGCAGCTGTAGCTCAGTGATTTCAAGTATGGGTTCTGGATTCTGACTGTTGGCATCCCGCTCTGCCACCTGCTGTGAGACACTTGGAAACTTCAGAGTGCCTCCCTTTCCTCATCTGTCATTTGGTGACAATAATAGTGTTGTCTGGGTTGTTTGCGTTTACATATGATAACATGCTTGAGGAAATACTCGTGGAACGTTATAACGTGCTTCAGACAGTACCTGACACACTGTAGCCATTTAGTAAATGTGAGCCAGTGCTCTTGTTGTCATCACTCTTTTTCTTTTATCGGTGAGGGGACCGAAGCTTGGCCAGGTTGTGACCTGCCCAAGCTTATGTCAATAAGTGGTAGAGAGGTTAGTAGGAATTATTATTGAATTGGACAAAAACAAAATCAGAAGTGGAGTAAAATTATTGGTGTATGGACTAATTTCGTGAAACAGTGTTAATTTGTTAAATGAATTAGTCAAACTATCGCACTGTTGACTGGACATTTTGGGAAAGCTGTAATAGTTTGCATGCGTTTACAGATATATGCACGTTCCAGGCATAATTCGGTAGGAAAGCCCTTTCTAAAGCATATTATAAATAAAGATAACCACATTTTCCAAAAGATTTATGGTGCTTGGTAGCGTTTAAAAGGAAGTAGGTAATTAACTTTAGTTTCTGTTGGCATTCCATTATATTGGCCAAGCAGTTAGAGCTTTTGATTTCTAGATGTGCTTAGGTTTCTAGAGGAACATAAGCCAAACTGAAGACAAGTCCTGTAAGAAAAATCCAAATTGGCTCTTATAATATTAAAATAAAAAGTGATCTTGCTGAAATTCTGTCCTAACTGTAGATAATCTCACCTGTTCCAATTGTGCCATTAACTGCTCCGTGGTTTGTATTCATGTTAGAAACTGTGTGCATTGTGCAGTAACATACTTGTCCTCTAGACTGCGATGTGCTTTAAGAAGGATTGGGCTTTTGTTTTTTTGCCTCTCCCACTGCTGGTATGACAAGTGGACAAATCTCTTGTAGTAAGGATTTTTTAAATTCATTTGCAAGGCTACAAGCCTCTTGAGGGCAGGTACCTTGTCTTGATGATCTGTTTCTCAGTACTTGAAAGGAGCCTGGCACATGGGGAGTTTGGGAAATTGTCAAGCATTGCTGGTTTTGGGGGAAACCTGTGAGATAGACTATATTAAAAATGGCCAATTAAAGTAATTACCATTTGCAATGATAGTAATGAAATCTGTTTGTCAGCAAGTTTATTGAAGTATTTGGTATATATTAATCCCTCTCCAACCTTGGAAGTTATGTTCTTAAAAAGGACTGTTGGCCAAACTATGGTTGGCAAGATCAGTGTCTTATGAAAAATAGAAGTTTACAGGAGAATTTTAATTATATCTAGTAGTATATGAGAACAATACTGAGCTGCCCCAATTTAACATTTGGAAAAATTAGCTTACTTGTTTATAATAATCAGATACTACCAAAATGCATTTTATGTCCTTAAAACTGTGGCAGCTTTATAGTATCAGTAAACTTTTGGGAACTTGAATGTCTGAAAGTGTAGAGGAATAAGTAATTTTGAGAAGTCACTATTTTCTTCCTAAAATCTAGGAAGATTTTCCTTTTTTTGGAGTAGGATGTTCACTTGTAGAAACACAACCAGAACATGTTGGTTTGAGTACGCTGAAATCAGCTAACTCACTTCCTGGTTACTGTGCATGAAATGGTTTCTTGATAGCTTATAATTTATTAATTTGGAGATACACAGATACATTCTCATTCTCCCGCTTTCCCTTTCACTCTCCTCTATCTCTTTTTAAGGCTTAGTGGGCTTAGTTTTGTGGCTCAGTGGACAAGAGCGTAGACTTTGGAGCTTTCCAGATACATGTTTGAGTTGAGCCGGGGACATTAATGTAACTTGGGCAGGTTGCTTTCCCGCTAAGTTTCGTTTTTCTCATCTGTAAGATGCATGAATAATTGAGAATTTCTATAAAATATAGATTATAATAGGACTGTTTGAGTATTAAACAAGATAATGTATGTACCTAGCATAGTACCTGATGGGGAGAGTAACAGCTCAACAAATGTGAGCTATTACTAAGCAACTGTTCTTCCTGGGTGGTCTTCACTTTCTCTGCTGCTTTTCTGGCCTCTTTTGTATTTAGAAACACCTCTTTGGCTTCCTATTGACTTGAGGGCATTTCCTTGCCTCTTGCCCTTGTTTACTGCTACTTTGAGGGTCCCTGTTGACAGATTCTCTTGACAAATCTTTGTTCATTTACTTGCCATTTTGTTTATTCCAAGACGGAGTTGAATGATTAAGAGCACTATGGAGCCTGCTGGCCTTGGTCCAAATGCCACGTCTCTAACTTAGAAACTTTGTGATCTTTGCAAGTTAATTAACCTAATGGGTTTCTCATGTGTTTAATGAACAATAATAACACCTACCTCATAGTTTTGATGTGGGATATTAAATGTGATAATATACATAAAGCAGAATAAATGCTAGCTGTTACGTATGAGCCAGGCTCTTAGTTGGTGCTTAATTCAGCTGGTCTCCTGGGGAGTGACTATATATATATATATAGCACTTTTGGTGTTTGTTGTGTAAAATAAATCTTACTTATTGTACAGATCACCCTAATACAACATCATTAGCACAATAATAGTAACAAAGTGCAAGGAATACATATCATAATAAACACATAGACATAGGAGATACTTACATATAGTGTTTCTTAGGATTTGTTAGGGGAGGTATGTAGAATGCAGCTGTATGCTATGAGAATTACATGGTACTGTGCTTGGGACTTGGGGAACTTTAAAAAAAAGTGATTGTGTGACAGTTTCAGTGTGATATGAGCATTTTTATTTATTATATCCCATTCAGTGTTACCAGATTGCTGGCTTTTGATGGCCCTATGGTTTAATTTGAACCCATTTTAGTTTGAACCCAAGGGCCATTCCGGGACCAAATAATACTTACATAGCAAGATAATTCAGTTTTCCTGTATGCTTCTCAGTTGTTCTAGGCAATACTTAGTTCTTGTTTTCGAGTGTCATTATTGGCACAGTTTTTTTTTTTTTTATTGTTTTTGACTTAAAGAGTAGAAAATTCACCATTGGGTTGACAGTTACCACTATCTGTGGAATTAGTTATTTACTGTCAGGGTGAGCAGTCTATGAATTTTCTTCTTATATCTGGTCTACAAGAATTTACTGTAATTGGAACATTTTTTGTTAATACTCATTGGGCCAAATTCAACACAAACTTTTATTACAATGAATATAAATGTACATGCTTATAGTTCTGAATGAGCTAGGGAAAAAATTGTGAAAGTTAAGTAAATAAAGTAGATTTATTAGAACCCTTTCCATAATCATGGAGATTAATCATGAAGGCAGTTTTTAGTATCAGCTAAAAGCATAAAGTGTTTTAGTAAAGTTAACTTCAGGATCCATTTGATGATTATTGCGTCAACGTTTTCCATGTTTCTTGATCATTTCTTGTTATTTTCCTAGAACACACATCTTAAAACACAGTGTGGGAGGTACAGTTGCTTATGACCACAAAAAGTATTTTGTATAAATTGTTCTTAGATTCTTTAAAACATGGTTGGTTCATCTCCATTTTGCACAAATAATTGACAGTTTCATGTGATGAGATTGGAAGGCCACTGGAATCCAGAAAATACAATTGTTAAGAATTCATAGGAATCGCATGGGTACGATTCTAAGGAAAGAAATGTAAGGACTGCTAGAGCTGAGCAGAAATGTAATAAGATCATCTGCTTATACTTTAACAGAAGAGCTTGGTAGTTAGAAACGTGGCTCTGAGGTTGAACAGCCTGACTTTAAGTCATGCTGTGCCACTTCCCGTGTGACCTGGGTTACTTAACCTCTCCACACCTCAGTCTCCCCATATGTGAATTGGAGACAGTCACAAAACTAACATAGGTTGTTGTGGGCATTAAGTGAGATTATGCGTGTTAGATGCCCAGCACAGTGTCTGGCACATATTAATAGTAAACTCTCAATAAACAGTTTATAAAATATCCACAATCAAGGAATTGTTGCAAACCAGTCTTGTGTCATCTGTTAAAACAATCATACTGCTTGCTGGAAAAGCAGCTGAAGTATAATCTTGAATTTGTCAGCAACTGTAGGCGGGTTTTACTTGAGTAAAATGACTCATATGTTTGTCTTGGTTCTAAGTGTCTGTTGTTGGCAATTTTGTCATTCAACCCTGCCCCCAAATGTGGGAATTACATTCATATACAACAGCTAGTAATTAGGTTTCTCTCCAGTAGTAATGGTATTTAAATATTGTTACATCACTTCGTATCCTTTTTCTCTGTGAATCATTTTACACATAAATGTGGGAGTTACTTGCCTGATTTGGGGGTGTTCCAGGCAGTCAGTAGTGATACTGCTTCTTTTCCTTGAGAAGTAAGGCACAGGAGACTGACAGATGGAGATCAAATTGTCTCTTCTGGTGGTGGTTGGAGGACATGGCCTTAGATCTGAAGTGAAAGGCTGCATTAGCCTACCCACTGGGTGACTCACACAGCCAAACAACCCCAGGCCTCCCCTAAGGGCAGGCACCTTCCTGCTGGGAGAGCAGATCACAGACAACCTGCACCCAGGGACGGGGAGTTGAGAGAGAGAACAGGAGCTGCCTTGCTTCTTCCAGATTTGTTGACCCCAGAAGTCTTTCTGCCTCTTGAAGAGGAGGGAGGGGAGAGTGGAGAGTTCCCAAGTGTTCCCATGATGGGAGCACACAGTGGTGTGAACAGAACCATTCGGTAAAGCAGGTGAGACCGTGCAGTTCTGTGGGTAGGTTGGGAGCCAGATGAAGTAGAAGGGTGAAGAGAAGGTTGGAACACAGACACATCAGCCGAGTCTCTGGTGTCCTTCACCTTCATTGAGAGCCCCCTACATCATGTAAAAGGCATATGGAGGACTTGTAAATAACCAGAAGTGTTAGGTTAAGGAAATAGATTGTGACTTTTCGTGTCTGAATTTTAGAGTCTTAATAAACTTTAAAATTCCACTTTGAAATAGAATAAAAATTTAATAAATATATAAGAGAAAGCTAAGAGTCTTTAGCAAAAGTATACTTTTTACAGTGAAAGTATGTCTGGAAAATGGGTTATAAGTCTCATTTTAGATATAAATTGATATATTAAGTCTTGGTTGAATAATTCACTTTACTAATTAATTTTGAGTAATTTTTAAATCCATTTGGAGAAATATTTAGTGAGCACCTACCATGTGCTAGGCACTGTGATAGATACTAGAAATACCACAGTGGATGAGAGACTGTCTTTCATTCATGGAGGTTATAGTTTAATAGAAGAGACATGTAAAGAAATATATTCAATAAAATATTATAGGTACCAAATGTGGAAATGCAGTAGATCAAAAGAAGTGGTGGGGCCAGTTCTACCCTTATGCTGATGGACAGTGGTAAGGAGGAACATATGCAAGCAGTCTACAATTTTTGATTCAATTTGAGAACAAATTATCTTCTCTATTATAATGAATCCTTGTCAGCAGTTGTTTCTAGGACTTTATAAATTACTTTGTTTCTCATCTTTCTAGAAATTAGGAAGCAAGTAATAGAAGCCCAGCCAGGAATTGTTGTTAAAACCATAATTTAAATATTTTATTAGTTATAGAAATGTTAAATATCTACTGATGGTAGGTGCTCTATGTTTAACATATTGGTGATGCATCCTGTTCCTAATGACCTAAAAAATATGTGCTTACAGGTTGGGTTCAGTGGCTCACGCCTGTAATCCTAGAACTCTGGGAGGGCGAGGTGGGTGGATCACTTGAGGTTAGGAGTTTGAGACCAGCCTCAGCAAGAGTGAGACCTGTCTCTACTAAAAATAGAAAAAATTAGCCAGTTGTGGTGGCCCATAGTCCCAGCTACCCAGGAGGCTGAGGCAGGAGGATTGCGTGAGCCCAGGAATTTGAGGTTGCTGTGAGCTAGGCTGATGCCATGGCACTCTGACCCCCGCATGACAGGCAAGACTCTGTCTCAAAAAAAAAGTTCTGTAAAATACGATTTAAAAAAAAATCTAATGAAAAATTTAAAAACTATTACTTTAAAGCATGATATAGTAGAAATAATGATAGTAGTGCTGTTAGTGGCATAAGAAATATTTTGAATGGAAAGGTATAAATCATTTATGCCCATAATTAAAAGTTAAAAAGTTGAGGAACATTTAGGTTTATTTCTTTTAGACACTTTTATTGTATTAGACAATGCATATTAAACTCGAGGAATGTGAAGGTGTAGACAGAAACTTGTGTGTCTCTTTTGAAGAGGAAGTCTGGACATTCTTAGAAGCAATCACTGTGACCTACCGAAAATATTTTCCACATTATACAAGAATCTGCATGTATTCATGCACACATGTATATATTTAATCTCCTTTTTCTATTCAAAAACTAGATTCATTCTGTAAGTAGTTCTATACCTTACGCTTTTTCACTTAACAGTACATCTTGGAGGTTGTACAATATAACATCTATAGATCTGCCCAGTGGTGTGCCCATAAAGGTTTCAGAGCAAGTTCTAAGCAGAAAAGACAGAGGCAGTGGGGCCTGGTTCCGGGCACCTGCTGATCTCCATGCTGCAAACACTCCTACTGTCGTGGCCAATTTCTAAGAAGGGGGTCTTAGGTTTGGAGTGGGGCGTGTGTGCATGCAGATCAAAGATGAGTTTTGGACATTGTTTATAGTTATTCTAAACAGTAGCCAATAAAATTATTATATAGTCATCATAATGTCAATATCATTTACTTCAGTCTCAGATATTATTATGAGGTATGTAGAGAAGGAGGTCTGATCCTCATGTTGAAGGTGTCAGGGTCAAATGAATTCACTTTTCTCATGTACCATCAAGGTCACAGCCATACCCCTTTGCATTTTGCTTCATATTTGGACTGTGACTTTTCTCACTCTGTTCTTTGCTTGTCTTGAGATTTCTAATAGTCCCCTTACCCTCTTTTTGGTGTCTTTATATGTAAGCTTTTACTGTATCACTAATCATACCCATGATCTGTATGTGGCCTGGAATCTACTTTCTCGAAGACACCTGGTATTCCCTGTGCTGATACAGACTGGTTGTGTCTAGGCATCTACACAGGTGGCGTCTGAAAATGTTTCATTTTGGTCTGCTGTGATTTCATGGGTCCTGGGTCTGCCTCTTTTTTTTTTGTTAAAGAAAATTATTCTGACACCTATTAAAAAGGTCAGGAAGACTTTCTTTAGGACTACTACAATAAGTATCAAGACTATCCCAACAGGGGAGAGAGATCAGGCTCAACTCCCAGTACAGCGGTGACAAGTGGAGATTGATAGCCAGTGAGCAGAGTGAGGGGCCAGTGGATGGAAGTTACTAAGAGGGCAGGGGATTCATGCGTTCTTGCCAAACTGACGTTAACAGGAGTCTTGCGGAAGACAGTCCAGGGTGATCAGATATCAAGGGTGGGGGTGAGGAATCTGCTCAGATATCAAGGATGATCTGATTTCGGGTGGGAGGATTCTTACTGCAGCTGGGCTAGGCAGGCTGAAGACAGGGCAGGGCCAAGGTCAACGCCTAGTTGAGAAGTGGGCTCAAAGGAGCCTGACCAAAGTTTGGTCAAGGAAAGGGTCTTTGTCAGTTCTTTTTGTTGTTTTGTTTTTCTGTAGTGTACTCTCAAATTCTTTTTCAAAGAAACGTTGCACAGGCAGTAAACTTTGAATCCGTAAGTATTCATGCTGCTGTGGCAAATTACCACACACTTGGCTTAAACAGCACAGATGTATTCTCTTGTAGTTCTGGAGGTCAGAGGTCTGAAATCAGTTTCACTGGCCAAAGTCAAGATGTCAGCAGGGCTGGTTCCTTCTGGAGCCACTAGGGGAAAATCCATTTCCTCGCCTTTTCTTGCTTCTGGTGGCTCCCTGCCTTCCTCAGCTGCCCACTTGTACTGGAGTCACTCCAGCCTCTTGCGTCTACCGTCACACCTCCGGCTTCCTCCTTTGACCCCCTCGCCCCCTGTCGTAAAGTTCCTGTGATTACACTGGGCCACCTGCATGGTGCAGGATAATCTCCGCATTTCAAGATCCTTAACTGAATAACAGCTGCAAATCCCTCTTGCCATATGAGGTGACATTTCCAAGTTCCAGGGATTAGGATGTGGACATCTTTGGTTGTGGGCATCTTCAGCTTACTACCCTTCTAACATCTAAACATGTCTTCATTTTTCCTCATGCTTGGTATGGAATTCCAAGTTTACGATAATTTTTTCCTCAGAACTTTGAAAATAATGTTGATAAGAAGTTTGATGCCAGTCTGATTCTCATTCCTTGGTGTATGACTTGAAATTTTTTCCTCTCTCTAAACTTCTGAGATCTTTTGCTTTAGTTAAATGTTACAGCTGGGTTTAGCTGAGCATAAACTTAATTCATTAGTGTCCAGCTAAGTGTAATTAATGTTCACAGGCACGCCTCTGACAAGGCTGTTACTTTTGCAGAGTGGTTTCCAAATTGTAGGTTCCTACCCGTTTAAAAGAAAGAGGGAAACAATGAAAGGAAGAAGAAAGGAATAAATAAAACAGAATGGAAAATTTCACAGTGCCGTCTTACAGCACTTACAACATAGTGCCTCATGAAACATTCGTTTCACTTGTGTGTGTGTAGTGTGTTAAAAACGTCCAAAACTACTGCTTTAGTATGCGTTTGCTTACTGTCTGAAACAGCGGCTGCAGCTTTCATGTTAAAAATTATCATGAAAAATTACATTAAGATATAAAATATGTATGAGAAGAGCATTCCTACTTAGCTTTAGTTTAATGTTTTAAATAAATTTTTTCTTTGTTGTTCCATGATGAGTTTTGTTAAAAGTACTAAGAAAGTGGCTAATTTTGAAGCACAAGAGTAAGGCTTGTTAGGAAGCTGCTTGTTTAAAGCCCCTGTTTGTTATTCGATGGAATGCTGGATGTAGGCTGGTATGGTTCATGGTTGGGAACTAGCCTGAATGACATGTTTTCACCCTCAACAAATACCATCTTTGTTTGAATATCCATGTGATCACAGCAAGGTCTTTTTTCCCCCCGCCTTAGAAAAAGATAGAATGCATCTGAAAGTTTTTCTTTCTTGTGCTTGTTTCACAAGTAGTTTAAAGTAGAGCTGCCTTTGTGTTGGTTGCAGAATGTGTGAGGCACCACCTGATGCTCTTGGTGTGTTCGAGAACTATAAAATAATAATGAAATCTTGGAATAGATAAGTTACTCTATGAGGACTGAAGCTTTAGTTAATTTCCAAGGCCAGACTGATTACCTAACAAAGGGTAAGTTACTTTTAAAATTGATATTATTGATGTTCTTAACACTCAAAAGTCAAAGTGTGCACTAGGAAAAATGGTCAGCTGTTAATTTGTTTTATTGAATTGAATTTGAACTTTAGTAACTTTATATGAATTTTTCGTTACTATTTGTGGCTAATTTAGTGACTCTAAGATATTAAAACAATGCCTGCCTTTGAAGAATGTAATTTAGAGGGATACTTGATTCTGAAAGTTCTTGGGAATTTAGACTTAAATGGATTAAAATCATATGGTTGTCAATTTTTAAAATACTTTTTAAAATACTATAGTTGCCATTTTCTTCTGTAAATTTGTGCCCAGAGATATTTTTCCTGTATACTTGACTATTTCCTATGTGCTTGAGTATCCAAACATCTTCTGACCCTTACTGCCTAAAATATGCCTTACACTTTGAAACTTTGTTATATTAGATGTAAAGTTAATAAAAGTAACTCGATTTAATTTGGTTTGAATAATGTAATTTTAAAAAGTGAATATTCTGGTAAAATAAGAGGGCTGATATTTAAAGTGTTGATCTGCATATTTCTATATATGGTTTTATTTTTAACGTTAGGAACTTTTTCTTCGACTACGTTTATTTTAACGGCTACGTTTATTTTAACAATCTTGCTGACTTACTCTTTGATTACCATTATATTTTGGCAACAAGTGGTATTGTATTTCAAACCAAATTTTTCCGAATAAACTTTTACTAATTATGGATTTATCATGCAAGGAGAGCATGAAGATGTAGTGTGAATTGTTGGAATAATGCCCTGATTAAATTTTTATTTGATGATGATGTGGTATAAGTACCCACTAATACCACTGTTATTGTTTAATAGGTGCCTGGAACTTTGTTCACACTTGTGCACAGACACAGGACAGCTGTTGACATTGTTTATGGTTTTGGGACAAACTCCTTGTTCTTTCAGTAGAATTTCTAAGTAAGCAATCAGAATGAAACCAAAGGAAGTATTCTAGTGTAATTCTTAGTAACGACAGATCAGATAGTTTGAAACATAACTTAGTGAATCCGGCCTGAGGGTCGTACTTCTTACTCTATAGATGATGATTGCCTCGCAGTACAGATTATTAAATAATGTCTCTGAACTCAGTATTGGGAAAAATTGACACTTCCATTTAGTCTCTTCAAAGAAGTACATTTGGCTGTATTTTATGAAATTAGTTTGACTTTAAATCCACTCTTTTTAGAATAGATTTATTAGTATTATAAAATTTTCTCCCCATGGGGAAATACAAGGATGAGAACTTTCTAAGGGAATTTAGATTTAGAACTCATTTATTTGATTTAGAGTCAGCTGTTCTAATCATGTTAAAGTACATCATCATCTTTGTCCCAGATGCCCTGGGCGGCCAACATGATCTGTGTAATGCTTTATATCTTACACTTTGCCGCGGTGAAGTTTTCTTGGGATACTTTGCATCTTTGCTTCCCAACTCCAACCGTGCCCGGTTCTTGCCTTACACTTTTATACTTTTCATGGTTATCTTGGAGATGTAGTTGAGACTCCTAGGACTGGCAGCAGGAATAAAGGACTAGTGTAAAATACATTGCAAGAAAGCATTCATCGATTGAATTTGGATTCATCACCAAAGAAATCCATGCATAGCAGATCTGATAGAGAAGTAGAGTTTAACAGGTAGTCAGGTTCCCGAGTTTGAATTTAATTTCTGTTAATTTGCTTTCCTTGCCTTTTGGTAGAAGTGTGAGTGTAATGTTTTAAAACTGGGCAACCGAAGAGGGAAAAGGAATTGACAAAGCCCCCCGAGTCTAACGTAGGGTAATGCAGATGTGTGTAGTTGTGTTGGTCATCTCACACTTGTGTTTGCATTACTTCATTGTGAAAGTCTGCTCAGCTAATCTGTACTTTTATTTTATTGAATCATTCTATTTACTTATTTATTCACACTTCCCGCAAAGGGAAGCATATTGCCATTAAACTGAAAAAAGTGGTGACATGAATATTTTTCCCAAATAAACTTTTAAAAATGTACGAATTCCCATTTTCTGTTTTTACTATTATAAACAACCCTGTGCTTGTTTGATTTTCTCATTGGCATAAATTCTTAGAGGTAGAATTGTTGGGGAGAAGATATGCCCATTTTTAAGATTTTTGACAGATAGTATCACATTACTTCCCAGAAAGATTTTATACATTTATGTTTATCCTCACTGTCAGGAACTGCAAATTTCCCCACATTACTATCAACATTGAGCGACATCAGTACATTTTTGGTTAGTCTAAGATAGGTGCAAAGTGATATTTTAAAACTCACATTTCTTTAGTTACTAATGAGGTTGATTTTTTTCTGTGTCTTGGTTTTCAAATTTAGATTTTATTTTTACCAGAGCCATATTTGGCTTAAAGATTCAGCAATCTGTAAGACTTGTTTTGAAATTAGCGGACTCCCGCATTCCTCCCTGCTCCTGCCTTACTCCGTGGAAGTAACCACACTCCACTCCCCTGGCTGATTCTTTTTCTCTTTACCTTCACTGCTCCAGGTAACATGGCTGTTACCACTTCCTGCTTCTTCTGTTCTAGGTGTTTCCATTGGTTTCCTGCTTTGGAGAATGAGGGTTTGGTTTTCCACCCTGTACCCACCCGTGCCGCACACATGTGCACATCCCTTCACTTTCCAGGGAGTTCATCCCCTTTAATCAACTCCCTTGTTTTTAACCCACCCTCACCTCCTCTTAGGAACCACCATTTGCTGGGCCTTTGAGGGACAGGATTTCAAGAATCCCTATATTGTCATTTTAATGCGGTTCAAGGAGAAATGAATGTAAAAGGATGTTCCATCTGCCATCTTTAACCAGAAGTCCCTTTTCATGTTGTTAGTAATAATTTTTATGAAGTAGTGGCTAAAATCGTGGGCTATAGAGTCAAAACTATTTGGATTTGAATCCTGATTTTGCTATTTACTAGCTTTGTGACCTCGGACAAGTTGTTTAAAATCTCTGAGCCTCATTCGTATCGTTGACGTAGGATTAATGGTGATACCTTACTCTAGGGTGTTGGGAGAATTCAGCGTGGGGAGGCAGAGTAAAATGCTCAGCACAGAATCTGCTGCCTGGCGGTGCCTCACTCTCTGCCGGGCACTTAGTAAGAACGCACTACAGTTGTTGCTACTGTTACCACCTGTGAATTTCTTGCTTATAACCTTTGTTTAATTTTTCATTGAAATGCTGTCTTTTTCTTCTTGATTGGAGATGCCTTTCATACAGTCTGTCATTGATCTTTTTTTTTTAACAGTACTTGGGATCTGTAATCATAGTCACATTATTTCATGTTCTGATCTGTACTGTTGTTAGATTTGTGATTTTGTGAGACACCTAGTGCTGATAAGGAAGAGGGATGTGTGTGTATGTATGTGTGCCTCTGTGTTGCCTGCACACACGTGTGTCATGAAACTGGAGGCATAGAGACCAGTTAGGAGATTACTATAGTAGTTGAGGCCGTTGATAAAAGGACCTGAAAGGCTAAATGAAGACATGATTATTTTCATCATGTAAGATAATTTTTTTTAACTCCTGAAATATATCTTGTGCTAGTTTATTTTGTGGAGATCCAAATTCCCTTAGTTTTTAAAAGTCCTTTTGAATGTTCTTCTTTTAAAGGGGTTTCATCTGCAAAGTTAGAACGTTGAGTTTCAGTTTCTTTTTCAGCACCCATTTCTGTGAAATTTTAGATCCAAAATTGAATCTTGAGAGATAGGATTTATCTTGTTCCTAAGTTAATTGCTGTTATCATATATGTTGCTATTCCAAAGGTGTAAAGATGTGTAACTCATCCTTTTACATTGATTTGATTTGATTTGTCATTTTAAGCAGTGTTGGTTTTTTTGGTTTGTTTTTATTTGTCTTAGTTTTATAATTATTAACTTTATGCTTCTTTGAATAACACTTCTAAATTTGATCTCTCCACAGATTCAGAACAGGATGTAGCACTGAAACTAGCTCAGGAGCGAGCTGAAATAGTTGCTAAATACGACAGAGTAAGTATCCGTATTTACTCTTTGAAAGTTTTATTAGAAAAACCATATAAATAGAAATGGATTTGCTTTTTGGAGAGCTTAAATTACAGAAGCACTTTGTTTACTTCATGGGAACATAGAGGTCATCTTTTTTCTCTGACTTCATCTCCAAATTCTCTCTCCCTCCTCTCCTCTCCAGCCGCTCCAGTCTCCTGCTGTTCTCTACACAGCAGGCTTGCTCCTGCCTCGGGGCCTTGGTACTGGCTGTTTGCTGTGCCTAGAACACTTGTATCCTGCACACCTCCTGCCTCATTGTCTCACCTCTTTCAGATCCTTACCGGGATGCTACATCTTAGTGAGCTCTTCTCTGACCTCCCACCTCCCTGTTTCACACGTCCCCCCATTTACCCCCAGCACTCTGTACCCCCTTTATTTTATTTTATTTTATTTTTTTGATTTTTTTTTTTAATTGGGGGAAAACTACAAAGCATTTACAGTACAATGTTTATAGTCACAATTTGTGGTGAGCTGATTTCCCCAAATATATTACCACTCAAGTTGTCTTATCTTGTTACATTCAAAAACCTACTCTGTCAAAGTAGTCCAGAGAGTACATACATAGTGCTCCAACTGTATCTATGTACAACCAACACTCCATTTTAAGTGTACAGTTAAATGATTTTCAGTGAATTTACCAAGGTGTACAGTTAATCACATGAATCAGTTTTTGAGGAATTCCTTTCCCCTATTGAGACCCCTAATTCCGCTCCCCAACTACTTTTCAAGCATATCCCACCCTTCCACAGTGACCCCCCA
>CAUYRT010002825.1:0-42121 GCA_963574885.1 Lepilemur ruficaudatus | reverse complement strand
GGGGGTGGGAAATCCTCTAAAACTGATTTATGTGAATAGCTGTACAACTTGGTAAATTTACTAATAACCATTTAATTGTACACTTAAAATGGAGTAAAGACATGATATGTAAATTACACTTCAATAAAGACAAAAAAAATAGAACCCTGTCAAGACTGCAGAAGTAGAACTTTAATATGCTTCCCTCTCCACATACCATGGCCCCTTTTTCCCTTCAATAAAACTCCTACCCCCAGAAGATTCTTTCTCCTTCCTTCACCACCATTGGCAGTTCTCCTCCAGGTTTTCCATATGTTCCTTGCCTTATTGGTGCAAGGTCATGTGTGTGAGTGTGTCTGCATGTGTCTACATAGGCTGGAGCCGGCAGCTTGTAATATTAATTGCATGCTTCCACATGAACTCAGAATCTATGTTCTGTTTTTTTTCCATATATAGAGTATATAACTGTGTTTACATACATGCTATGTAAAATGAATAAATTTTATTGAGATCCAATCATTTAATAGAAATAGCCATTTTCTTTGCCATATTCTAACCATATTGTGACTGACTTAGTCTAAGACTCCTTTGCTCTGCTGTTTCTTGTGTTGAAAGTACTATTTAATGGACTAGCAACTTGTGCCCATGTTTTTCATGACTCGCACATAAATATGGTGATATATTTATGTCAGGATTTCTAATACAGGCTTTCACTTTTTATTCATAGGCTCTTTTCTTAAAAAAATTATTCAGTAGATATTATCTAATTCTTTGTTTAATTAAAAAACAAAGAATTTTAATTCAAAACAACGAATATTTTATTTAATTAAATCAGCAAAATGTTTAGAGCTGGAAAGATTTTCTGAGCAATAATTTTAGAGATTATAATGGCTTACTCAATAATTGATTTCCCATATTAACACTAGAAAAATCACTGAAAGCTCTTTCTTGGTTTGACCCAAATCTTCCCATATAGCCTGTTTGCAATTTTTTGAGCCCCATGCTTTGAAGTTCTGTTTCTCCCGTTACCTCCAATCATTAGTACTTTCCTGTACTCATGCAAGTCCTCTGTAGGAAAATATTTCTCTACTTTAGATGTTTTTGCCTTATCCCCCCAAATTCCCTTTGCTTTTCTTGCTTATGAATTAGCAGATAGAAAAGTAGAAGAAACCTATTCATCCAAGAGGTAGGAAAATGTCAAACTCCCAACTTCCCTGAAATGGAAGAATATACAACATTTCAGACCAAATTTGTAGCCTAAACATTAATTACCCAGTGGAAATGGAATTATTATAGATAGCAAAACTTTGTTCCTTCTTCACACATTATAGTATTTTTAGTTCACAAAGTACAGTTATTTTTAAAATAATAGAACACCAAATGCTGTTATTTGAGGTATATAGTTTAAGCAAATTGAAAACTATCCAAATTACAATGATGAATCTTAAAGCTTATCAAAAAACCTACTGTTGGAAAAAAATAAGGCACTAGTATACTGAAATTTATCTAAGTAACTTGACAAGTTAAGTTTGAACCATAAAGGGTATTCATGTGATCAGTTTTAATGTGGAAAGAAATATGGGACAGATACCTAAGTAGATATGCAGGATTCACATTAATATTATTTTCTAAGAAAATTGTATGTAAGAATGAAGAGCTTTTTGTTCTCTACTTTTATTCAAAATTAAGTTTATATGTGAAACTCATTTATTTTATATTTATTATTTCAAAAAGACAAGCTATATTTGACATGGTACCATCTTGATGAATAACGTTGAAATTTGAGAGTTAATTTTGCTAATGGAAAGCATAAAAATGTTAGTGAAGCCCTTCCTTACATGAGGGTGTCAGAGCTGGGGTGAAATAGCACTAGACAAACACAATTGTGCTGCTATAAGCTATAGACGATTATGCATAAACATATAGTCGTTTAATAATTACTTCCTGTTCTTTTCATGTCACGACTTTTTATTAAACACTGCCAGACACAATTCTAGGTGGAGATACAGCCGAGAGTTAACATGAATGACAAAAATCCCTGCCTTTCTGAAACTTACATTGTCGTAGTGATGTCAAAAACTGAAATAAAAACAAGTAAAATAATTAAAGTCTTAATCCTGAAGGAAATTAGAAATTCAAAGGAAGATTGGTAGGTTTACTGAAAGTGTAAATTTACATCATATTCACTGAATCCTCCCATAATCTCTATAAAAATACTTAGCATCAACAGGTACTTAAATATTGGTACTATATTAACTTTTAGGTTAGAATGTCATGGCCTCCATCAAATATGTATGGTTTGTATATTCCAAATACCATGGATGATACAGCAGTTAAATAACTGTTGTATAGCATTTAGTTGGTGTTAGCTCCATTATCTGCATTTCACTGACATTTTTACTTCTCTGACTACATTGCATGTAAAATGTTCACTGGTTATGGCAATAAGCAATAATAAATCTTAATGTAGTACTTTTAACTCCAGGCTACCCTTATGATTATGAATATTCCTACAATTTTAAAATATATTATTTGGAGTATATGTATGGAATGAATGTTTTCAAAACATGGAAGTGCAAATGGAATCCTAATTCATCAATGGGCAAATTGTACTTTTTAATCCCATTGAATATTCATTTACTAGTTACAGAGCTATGCAAAAAGAATTATCTATTCATATATCCGTCATCTATGTATCAGTTATGCGTGTGTACCCTTTTATATTTTATGTATAAATATTTTATTTTAGCCACATGGATTTTTTTTTTCACTGAGCAATTCATCATGAGAAAAGGAAGAGTACCTCCCCACGCCTCTGCAGAATTATGCTGTAAGTTGGTTTAGGCCCAATTCCATATAATATCCATTAATAATTCAACCTAAAAGACTTAATTGTCAAGGTTATAATTTATCTGTAAAACCACATATTTTTTGTTATAGACATTACCATCAGCAAATATTAATTATGTTTTATGGGAAGTATAAAACACAACTATAATTGACTATTTAAAATAACAAATGTATGGGATTTATGCCATTTTATGTAAAACTGCATCATTCACCGTAAAGCTTCCTCCCTCTTTCAATATAAATTTTAAAAATTCTGTGTTTTTAAGCAATGTACATAAATCTTTACATTTGGAATTTTGTCCTACTTTGAGAACTTGTATGATGATTATCTACTTAACAAATAAATAAACAGCAAACTCCTTTAGAAGTAAGATTTACTGCGTATTCAAGACTACAGTTTTTAAGAACCAGAGAAAAAGGGACACTTAAAGGGAAGAAAAAGAAACTACAAACCTGAAAACTCCAAATGCCCTGTCAACAAATATTGAAAGTGGCAGAACAAAATTTATATACAAACATTAGACATATAAAGTGAAAATGTTTCTAAATCCAACCTCCATTATGGGCATAAATATTCTATAACTTTCATTCCAAAAGAAACATGGGTACATGAGAATCAATTTCTGCAGACCAGCAATAAAAAGTTCACAACATAAATCCTTTTGTCTTGTCTCCCTCAGGATTGACATCTTTAAGTATGTGATCTACGGCATCGCAGCTGCGTTCTTTGTGTATGGCATTTTGCTGATGGTGGAAGGTTTCTTCACAACTGGCGCCATCAAAGATCTCTATGGGGATTTCAAAATCACCACTTGCGGCAGATGCGTGAGCACCTGGGTATGTTATTTCTCTGCCTTCAGTGTGTGATGTGGATTTATTTCAATAGCACGCAGGTGTTTGCATTCATTTCCCAAGAATTAAAGTTTTTTTTAACACAGTTTTATTTCCTCCTGTGATGGCTGTCTTAAACCTTGGTAATATTATTATCTAAGTTAGGATTATTTCTTGTGAAAATTCAGTTTCAAATTCTCAAATCATATGCAGTCCAATTAGTTTTGTTTCTAGAGGCAGCAAAACTTGCGTTTGATTAATGACTTTTTTCAAAGGGCTTTGGGGTTCCCTTATGAAATAACAAAAAATCTACCTGAAACTTATAGGCGTTACATGCGTCTGTCTCCCATGTAAACACATGTCTCTATATTGTACTGTAAATTTGTGGGCAACCAAATCATGTAATTTCTGTCTTCTATTGACTTAAGAATTTTATTAGTTTCAGCCTTAAATCTTTATTGATATATTTAATGATAAATCAAATTTATAGTCATACTCTAAAGTTAAGCAGTGCAGTGTATATATATCTACTAATGCACAGGGGTGGTGAAAATTAATGTGGTTGAAAGTACTTTTGCATTTTTATGCAGAATCATTTTTCTGTAATGAAATGTTGAAGCTTCTATCCTTGGTAGACTTGTGTTGCTTTTTGTCTCATGTTACATAAGAACATATGTTTGGCTGGGCACGGTGGCTCACGCCTATAATCCTAGCACTCTGGGAGGCTGAGGCAGGCAGATTGTTTGAGTTCAGGAGTTCAAGACCAGCCTGAGCAAGAGCGAGGCCCCATTTCTACTAAGAAAATAGAAAGAAATTAGCTGGACAACTAAATATATATATATAGAAAAAATTAGCCGGGCATGGTGGCACATGCCTGTAGTCCCAGCTACTAGGGAGGCTGAGGCAGGAGGATTGCTTGAGCCTAGAAGTTAGAGGCTGCTGTGAGCTAGGCTGACACCACAGCACCCTAGCCCGGGCAAGAGAGTGAAACTCTGTCTTAAAAAAAAAAAAAAGAACATATTATTTAATTACGGCATAAATTCGTATTAAGTAAACTGTCTGTAATAAGGAATGACATAAATTACTTCAATCTCAGAAAAGTTAAAAAATACCTGTTAACCAAAAACTTCTTTTTTTTTTACTAATTTGTAATAAATTCTATTATGCTGTTCACTTTAGTAGTAACAGCAGTCTAATAAGATGGTTTTCCTGAGTTCTGGGTATTTGTAGTTGTCTCTGGAATGATTTCTTGTAAGACTCATTTTGTATCTGTTTTGGGACAGCACTTACTTAGTATTCAAAGAGGTGAAATACGTGAGTGTGAGCAAAACTGGAATTTGAATAATGTGACTAATGGGCTTTAAGCTGGGCTTTATCATTAAATTATTTGGATCAGTAATATCAATTTACAGATCTTGGATTAAAGAAAAATAAAATATGAATATTTAGTGGGCCAGTTGTCAGTGGCACCTACCAATTTCTCTAGTAAAAAGGCCTGTTCTGATTTTATATTCATTTCTATTCTGCCAATGAAGTATAGTAAATTCAATTAATAATGGGCTTTTCCTTATATTGGAATAGTATCATTGTAATGCCACTTGTGTGACTTAGTGAGTCAGTAACTTCTCTGGATCATAGTTTAGTCATTTCCAAAATGAAGATCGTCTCTAAAGCTCCTTCCAGCTCAAAGAGTCCATGATAAAGCACTACCGAAATGTTAGGAAATCATGGGTCTGGAAGCACATTTTTACAACCAGAGAATAACCCTTTGCCAGGAAGAGTGCTGCCAATTACGTTGTTTCATTCAAAATTGGAAAATTATAATAAAAAAAAATCCCAGAAGAAAACTCATATCTAGCAATTATTTGCCTGACATTCAAGCATCTTAAAGGTATCTCAAATAAGAATTTTTAAAATGAAACAGGAGCCACATTTTTTCTATAACAGTAACAATTGTGTCACCAGTCCCACCCAACAGACCAGAAGGGTGGCAGCAGCTGCGTGGGCTCCTCCAGAGGCGACACAGCAGGGAGCAGCCCACCAAGCGGCCCTCGCCTGCTGCCGTAACAGCCCCCTGCCCCCCAGGAATGTGCAGAACCCAGGCTGAGGCTGAAGTTGAAACTGCATTCTCTTGCATTCTGAGTTGTGCCCTGGCTACGCCAACATGGAGGGAACTAGCTCCACAACCCGAGAAGGCAATGGTGGCGGGATCAGGCAGCACTGCAGAGCCCTGTGACCCTTCGCCTTCCCCTGTCCCCTCTCTTCACCTTGCTCGTCACTCAGAACTTACAGCTCCATGGGATCAGAGGGAGAAAGAAAGATGTGTATTCCAGCCTCTCCTGCTGTTGTCTTCTTTTTTTCCCCATTTCCATTTTGCTTCTTTTTCATCTTTTCAGTTTGTAGGTGGATTGTATTTTACTGTCTACCTCATGCTCAATGAGTTAACCTGCTAACTTGTTTCGCCTGCCTTCCTTACCTTTAAAGGTGTCTGTGCTTTTAAGTTATATCGATGCCTTTCTACTTGGAACACTGAATAATACTAAAGGGTGGAATCATTTTGTCTTTTGTAAAACTTATATTATATGAAAAGCTTTCTGAATTAATATAAGACGAACAGAAACTTTTTATTGTATCCCTGTTTCTCTATACTGCATAACAAGTAAAATGGTTACTAATTGAAACTCTATCAGCACGAATGCAATTAATTTTAAAGCAGCATTGTGTCACTGAATTGAGGGTGCGAATCAATATTCCCTTTACTTGATGAAAGCCCTTGAAAGCATAACTTCGTCTGCATTACATGTTTCCTCTCATGCAGGATCAAGTCCAGTTCAAGTTCATTTCAGAATGCTAATGCTATCATTTGAAATCCGTATTTGAGGAAAACAACACACAAAGCCACAATATTAATGTATCGGGATAAAAGTCATCATTAACTAGTTTATGTGAAAGCTTATTAAAATATTTTTAGTAACAACATTTGTTTATAGTAAATATTAAATGGCACCAAATTGAGTTATTGAATACATTATAACAATGCAATAACAAACACGTTATTGAATACTTTAAACCTGAACTTAAGTTTAATTAATGCAGAAATATTTACTTTCTTTAACCATTTTCTTTTGAAATTTTAAACCAAAAAAATATTTATTTTATTGCAGCTTGGGAGCATTGAGTGTGTCACATTTTGAAATCTTAGGATATCTGTTGCACCCGTCACTAAGTTTCTCATTTCTATAAATTTCTTGTTGCTACCATGACACTATTATACATCTCAGAATTTATTTGTACTTGTTCTGACAGTTAGATTTTTAAATTCAACACTTTGGAAGTAATACACTTCTTAAATTTACTACTCTTTGTGGAAATTAACTCATTTATTTTCCATAAATTTACCTGTTCTAAGACTTAAGTAAAATAATAAATACTTTTGATAATGTGTGTTAGCTAGGGCTGCCATAACAAGATACCACAAATTGGATGGCTTAAACAGCAGAAATTTATTGTCACATGGCTCTGGAGCTTAGAAGTCTGAGATCAATGTGTCAGCAAGGTTGGTTTTTTTTCTGAGGGCCATGAAGAAGGATCTGTTCCATGTTTCTCCCCTAGCTTCTGGTAGGGTGCTGTTAATTTTTGGCATTTTTTGGCTCATAGAAGCACTACCCTAGCACTGCCTTCATGTTCTTCTTATGGTGCTCTCCCTACATGATTTTGTCCAGATTTTTCCTTTTTTATAAGGACAGCAATCATACTGGAATGGGGTCTACCCTAATGACCTTATTTTTGACTTAAAAAGTAACTCCAAATAAAGTCACACTCCAAGGTACTGGCAGTAGAACTTCATCATATGGATTTTGTGAGGACACAATTCAACTCATAACAGTGTGTCTTATTATTACAGCAACATTATGCCATGCACCATTTTTGAAGCAACAAAATTGAGTGGTTACTGTTGTTACCCTGTTTCACAGATGAAGAAACACATACAGGTTGGGTATCTGTAATCTGAAAATCCCAAATTCGAAATGCTCCAAAATCTGAAACTTTTTGAGTGCCACCATGATGCTCAGAGGAAATGCTCATTGGAGCATTTTGGATTTCGGGTTTTTCAATTTGGTATGCTCAACCAGTAAGTATAATGCAGATATTCCAAAATATGAAAATATCTGACACCTGAAACACTGTTGGTCCCAAGCATTTTGGATAAGGGATATTCAACTTGTATTCTATTTGTTTATTTTTAAATACTCTTCCAGTTAACCTCAGCTGCCTGTAGATTTTGAACACAGCATATTGGGCTAGTATTATACTCTATGTAATCATCTTTGAATCCAGTCTTTGTCATAACTCTTAGCTCATTTTCATAAGTTAAAGCCAAGTTTTAGTACTAGTATTAAGTCCAGTAATAATAACAAGAAGTGTTTGTTAGGTGCATACATATGCCATTCCCTGTATTATGCAGTTTACAAAATACTAGGGCATTTAATCTGCAAAAACAAAACGAAAGAAAAGAAAACAAAACAAAAAACCATGTGAAGTAGACATAGAGTTACCCTCACTTCACAGATGAAGAAATTGCCAGCTAGATGAGTTACTTGCTCAGGGTGTGTTGTGGGTGGTGGAGCCAGATTTGAACTCAAGCATCTGGTACAGAACTCACGTTGCTAACCTCATGGTCAGGATTTGCCTTGAGTGTTTGTGGTTTATTTGGGCGATTTAATAGGATAATTGCCTGTTTATGAAGGTCCTTTTTAAGTTACCAGCCATTTTTTGTTTTGCATCTTAGTTACATCACTCATTGGTAATTGGACAGCTTCTTCATTACAGGGATATTCTCACTCGAACCTTTGCTTTTATCAACAATCATGAATTGTCTCTTTTTGCAATACAGGGATGCTCTGTGGAATATGAAGGAACTCAGTAGTCTAAGATACTTTTCTATAACTGAGATGTTTTTGATGATTATTTGTAAGGAATCTTGAGGTCTAATACTATCAAGTTGACATCAAGGAGCTCTGCATTCTATACTGTCCCTAAAATTTGTCTTTTGAAATAAAAACACAAAAAAAAATAAAATAAAAACATACAAACACACAAAACACTTTTGAATCCAAACTGCCAAAACATAGATCCTAGAATAAGGCCTTGCCTCTCTGTAGGATACTCCAAATCTAACATGGAGAAGGCAACATCATTTTTTCAGATTATAAAAATGACCTTTAGTTTCTCAGTAGTAAAAAAAAAAGGGAGGGAAATACATGCTATTTCAGGCATAGGGGTGATATTTAAAAACAGTTTCAAAAAGCATTGCATTGTGAATGAAGGAACTAGGATTTCATTTGCTGCAAATATCTGAAGTAGATCTATATCCTGCTTCAGATCCGAACTTTGTAAATACTAGGACAATGGACCAATCTCAGTGTAACTGTTAAGATATTAATTACACTAGTCCATAAATTACAAGAAGAACTAAATCAAAACTCTTACTCTTTTCTGATGTCTAACGTAAAAGTTGACAGAAATTTTCTGTTAGCCACATAAGATGGCACTAAGAAAATGGAAAAATCTGTTATAAAATGCAAAGCATCTAGGGTTAGATTTTTAAATACAAGAGATTTATAGGAACTAGAAATGGAAAATTGATAAAATTGGTAAAATGTTTGAATCATGTGAATGTTCTCAGATCACCATAAGTTGTGATTAGAATTCATTCAAATAAAAATAGCTCCTCAAAATGTTAAGCCAACATTTTATTTTGTTTTGTTTGTTTGTTTTGATTCTTCAAGTCATGATAAACAGTCTTTGGCTAAACTTTAAGAATAATTTGTATAGTCTCATATCAGATTATCCTAGGATATAATTTCATGTCACTTATGACTCTTTATATTTTCATAACCGTGAAGTTATTTTTAAATAAACTTTTTTATTTTAGAATAGTTTTCGATTTACAAGAAGGTGAAGATGGTACAGTTTCCATATAAGTCAATCCTAGTTTCCTCTATTACTAACATCTTATGTTAGTAAGTTACATTTGTCACAATTAATAAGCTAATATTGGTACATTATTATTAACTAAAGTCCGTGCTTTGTTCAGGTTTCTTTAGTTTTCACAAAATGTTACTTTTCTGTGCCAGTATCCCATTCAGGGTACCATATTACATTCAGTTGTCTCTCCTTGGGCTACTCTGAATTGTGCCATTCACATGTAGATTACCTTGACAGCTTTGACGAGCAGTAGCTAGGTATTTTGTAAACGTATGTCAATTGTAATCTGTCTCTTTTTCTCATTAGACTGTGGTTTTGGGTTATAAGGAGGAAAACAACAGAGAAAATGTTGTCTTTCTCATCACATGTCTTTTTCATCTCAAAGGTGTCTAAAGTACTTTTATTGAAAAAGAAAAACTAAAGATATGAAATAACACAATATCTGATCTGTGTTTTCCTAAACAGAGTAGATCTGTTTTAAATCTCATTTTTAAAAAAATCTATTTTATCCTAATTAGCTTGCATGTAGCAGGATAACAGTCTATGGACCTCTGTTTTCTTTTTGGAGAATACCCAAAACCTTCAGTTTCTGATTTAGTTAATATAAAATTAAATCTTAGAGTTCGGTGCCCATTGTAAATATCTGGGGAAATATCTCCATAGATTATGAGTTTTAATTTCTACCTACAAAAATACTCTAGTTTAAATGAAGTCATTTGGAGGTATAAGTTTTTCAATCAAACTTTGTAATGAAGCTAAAAATTCATCTTAAGGATAGCAAATGTCCTCAAGTTTACAGACTCTATGAATCCCAATGTAATAGTCACTCACCTTAACTGCTGCCAATATGATTAACCTCAATATTATATGTTTGGGTTATACTTCACAAATAGAAATAATTTTTAATATAGACTTAATTGAGCTCAAAATATCCTTTTAATGTGCCAAATATTCCCAAACATGTAATATTAATAATTATTATTTAAATAGGCCACTAGATGAGGACTTAAATAATAATCATGGGTTACAAATGGCCTATTAAAATATTGGCTTGTTAATGGATGCCTTTATTTTCCAACCAGGGATTTTATGCCCACTGTGCTGGGAAAAATGTCTATGCAAAGATATTTATTTTAAAATTTTCTTTCAGACAAAAACCCAAGAGCTGTATATTTTTTGGACTTTGTCCTTAAATCAGCAACATTATACAAAACAAATGCTTCACAACATTTTTGAGAGTCAGTTTCTTTGTCTCTTTTTCTCATTTTGAGATTAATTACTACTATAGTTTATATTTTAAGATTATGGGGAAACTAAGTATATTAAGAATATAAAAATTAAAAATTCACTGAGGAATTTCTAAACCTAGCATTATTACAGTGGGATCATTGGTCAAAAGCACATTTGACCAATGTGCTTTTTTGTATAACTGGTATTAAAATTATATTATTAGTACTCACTAAAAAGAAGTTTCCTCTACAGTAATATTTGCTGGAAAAGCATATATTCTCCTAAGCTAATGTTGCTTTTATTTTTATATAATTTGACTTTATTTGAATTTTGTTTTCAACTGAAAAAGTAAAATCTCTTTGGCTCAATTTTCTTATGATCTATTACAAAGATGATGTGCATACGGAGTACTGATGACCTATAAGGGAACACAACAGCATCCCTGTCCCTAGGGAGTCCTAGTCTAGTTGGGATATGTGGGAGACTTGCGCATGAACATACAACTTACAGCATTTGCACAGAGAGGAGATGACTAAAATCTGTGTTAGAGAAGGGTGGTTGAACAGTTTTACGCCTAAAGCCTAATACAGTACACATTGTTGGCACACAGGAAATTGTAATTACGGTTATGCATCATGTAATGTTTTGGTCAACTAGACCACATATACAGCAGAATGTAATACCACATTTTTACTGTACCTTTTCTGTCTTTAGATATGTTTAAACACACAAATACTTACCATTGTGTTATAGTCACCTACAGTGTTCCATACAGTAACATGCTGTGTAGGTTTGTAGCCTAAGAACAATACGTTAGGTGTGTAGTAGGCTATAGCATCTAGGCATCTAGGTTTGTGCAAGTATGTTCTTTGATGTTTGCACAAGGACGAAATCGCCTCATAACACATTTCTCAGACCATATCCTCTTCATTAAGCGATGCATAACTGTATTAACAAATTAGTTAGCAAATTGATCTGGGGTTGAGAGGTTGGAAAGAAGCTATACAAGTAGTGTGGAGGGTGCGAATTGAAATGTGTAGAGTACTGCAGTTATCCACGTGCTAGATCAGGCTGGAGAGGTGAGCAGGCACTCAGTCCTGATGCTCAAGTAAGTTCTGAAGTATTTGAACTGGATTTGTTGAGTGAATGACACCAATGCAAGGTAATAAAGAAGAAAACATTGCAATTAGTTTTTTTAAGTAGACTTTATTTTTTAGAACAGTTTTAAGGTTCCCAGCAAAATTGAACAGAAGATACAGACATTCCCATATGCCCCTTTCCCCTACAGATGCACAGCCTCCCCACTATTAAAATCCCTCACCAGAGTGGTACATTTGTTACAATCAATGAATCCATAGCAACACATCACTGTCACCCAAAATCTGTAGTTTACCTGAGGGCTCATGCTTGGCGCTATACATTTTACCAGTTCCAGTAAATGTGTAACAACATGTCGTGCACCATCAGAGCCCTTACAGTTCTCTGTGCTCCACCCATTCATTCATCCCGCCCCCTCAACCCCCGGGAACTGCTGATCCTTTTGCTGTCTTCACAGTTTTGCCTTTTCCAGAGAGTCACATAGTTGGATTCAGACAGTATGTAGCCTTTACAGATTGGCTTCTTTCACTTAATAATATGCATTTAAGTTTCCTCCAAGTCATTTCATGATTTGATAGCTCATTTTAAGTGCTTTTATTTTCTCGATTGATTTAAATTGGCAAATAAAAATTGTTTATGTTTATTCTGTATAATATGTTGCTTTGAAATATGTGTATGCATTGTGGGATATCTAAATCAAGCTAATCGACAGACGCATCATCTCACATACTTGTCATTTTTTTGTGATGAGAACCCTTAAAATCTACTCTCTTAGAAATTTTCAAGAATCCAATACATTGTTATTAATATAGTCACCACGTTGTACAATAGATCTCTTGAATTTATTCCTCCTCTCTAACTGAAATTTTGTATCCTTTGACCAACATTGCCCCAATTCTTCCCCTTTCTCCATAGCTCATTTCCTTTCAACACTGACTATTCCGTTGTCTGGATGTGCCACGGTTGATTTATCCATTCATCTACTATGGAAAATCTTGATTGATTCTAAGCTTTGGCAGTTATGAATAAAGTGCTGTAAACATCTGTGTGTAGGTATTTGTGTGGACATCAGTTTTCAACTCATTTGAGTAAATACCAGGGAGTCCAATTGCTGGATCATATAGTAAGAATATGTTCAGTTTTGCAATAAATTGCCAAACTCTCTTCCAAAGTGACGGTACCATTTTGTATTCCTGCCAGCAATAAGAGTTCCTGCATCGCAGTTACTTTTGCGCTTAAGAAAAATACCTCTGATCACAAATAAAGGATGGACTGAAGAAAAAAACACTTTCAGGAGAAAAAACTTATATTTTTTTACTCTATTGTTTATGTTTTTACTACTTAATGATTGCTGTATCTAGCCAGCTCCCCACCATATTAATTCCAACTGCATGAGCAATGATAATTCTTTTAAAGCAGACTATATTTTAATTTGGTCATGTCATTTGTAATTTAATTTAATGTGATTCTTTTTCCAGTAGTTGTTTTGGGTACCCTATTTATATATTATACTGATAGGATCTATTTGGGTCTGTCCTATATTTGCTCCTGCTCTTTCTACTGGTTAGCTAAATACAGTTTTAAGCAGCAAAGAAAGCAAAGCACTAGTAGTTGAGAAATGGGTGTGAGCTGGTATGTGGATGAGTGGGTGTCCCCTCCAGTCATTTCCTTCCCCCAGAACCCCAGAATATTCTATTGGATGATATACTTAATCAGAGGTAAATTTAGATGTTTTCTTTGGTATGATTTACTCCTTTGTTCAGATAAGACATATCTTAATAGTATTAAATATATTAATACTTGTTATTGTTTTATTATTTTTTCTATTTCTTTAAAATTTTTCCTATCCCAGACCGGAATGCAATTTAAAAAAACCTGCCCCTCACTTTAGTCTACATAGTTCTATTTTATTTCTATTGGGTGTGCTAAAAAGTATTCAGGAAACGTTTGTTTCTAACATTTTGAACACTTGCAGTTCTGAGTCAGTAATAATCTCTCAGTGGTTTGGCGTATGTATTTGATACAAGTGGTGCTGTCCTGGGTTTTGATGAAGACAATTGCCTTTATGTGATCAATATTTTAAGAGTTAATTTTATGTTATATAATAATATCATATATAAATTACAGCCCGTATGTTGCCATTTACTGGAAAAATAGATATATATTGTCCCTGGTCTGAAAAATGTTTCATCTCACTTTTTCCCAGGACAATGATACCAAGATATGTACCATATTTATTTCTAGAACTTATTTTCTTGTTCTATACAACTGCCTGAAGGCTCCAGTAGAGGTGCTGATTTGAAGAGCAACTACTCACAATTTGGTTTAGGGATAATAGGCTGAGTAAACACCTTAAAAGCAATATTAGCATAGCCTGTTTCATTGCCCAGGTTCAAAATTAAAAATTAAAAATGACATCCCCAGTGATTTGTCATGTGAAATTAGACAGCCCCTGAGGAATCGACACTGGTTATTACTCACTTAGCACTATGCTTTCTAACAGAATTATATTTGTCTTGGATGTTGAGATGTAGTCATGTGTCAGAATTGTTAAATTCTGCATATGCCTTAGAAAGATAACACTCTAATGTTCTTATCACACTGATGTGTAAATTTATTAAGTATATACAAAATGTTGCATAATTCAATATATCCTGGGTTTGTCTGCAAATCTGATATCTTAATTTTCTTTGGTTATTTAAAAAATATTTAATAATGAAAGTTCAAATAAACAAGGTAGAAAGGTCTTTAGTAATTGTTCATTCATGGCAGAGTTATATCTTACTTGTAGTAGTGGTGGCAAAAAGTCTGACAGTGTCAACCTAAGTGAGATAATATCTCCATGACTAGAATTTGTCTTCCATATCAGTCAGAGAGCATATACTTTCAATGGCAGTTTCATTTACTTGATTTTTGTTTGCTTCTTATTTAAATTTTTCTTCATTTCAATTTTAGGAAAAAGAAACAATACACTGTTAATGGGGAATTTGGGCAATTTTATATCATTCTTTGGTTAGTCTGTCTTATTAAATAGTAGCAACTCTTTGTTTTCTGTATTTTTAAAAATCGTGGCTGTGTTAGTGTGTGCATTTTCCAGCAATCTTTTTGTTGATCCTTTTCAGCATCACGTTTCTAGGAAAATATTTACAAGCTGAGAGCACTTCTGGTGTTCCTATTTTTAACATGATTATATATTAAAATTATCCATACTTTAATTCATATATTTATTCTAGGGTCATATTTGGTTGTAGACAAACTTCATGTCCATGTACTTCTTTTTAATTTTGCTCTCAAAAAAGTCTTTCACATTTCTTGGTCTTTTCCAAGTAAGGAGGGATCATTATTTTGTAAGATCTTGAGATTTGTCAGTTCAAAAATGACATTTGGCACTCAATAATGCATCAATGTGAGCAGTTGACGTTTATAAGTCATATTTTTATTTATCAGATTAATGTGTTAAAATTCAATAAATTATAGTGATTAACACACGTGAGGGTGTATTTCCAAAGAGAAGAGCCTCACATTCATACCATGCTTCACTCAACAGTATTAGTTGAGTATCTACTGTTTCAGGCACTACTCTAGGTGTTAGAGATAAGCAGTGAGCACAACACAGAGAAAGTTAAATATATTTCCTTATCTCAACACAGAGCTCATGCTTTGATTACTATTAGCTTTTACTGGGAATAAAATAAGTCTGCACAACATGATGCGATAAACTTACCAAGAGAGCGTTTGCCTTTCTGGTTTTCATGGCTACCAGTGTGTGCTTTTAGACATTATATAAACCTGCTGCATTGGTTGTTTTTGGATATTTATGAAATATAATAACTGGTTTTGATTATGTTATTGTTCTCTTAACTATTTAAGAAGAAAAACGTCTTTGAGTACTTTTCCATCTTCTGCAAACTAACATACACAGTAATGCCAAGGTTATTATTTTAATGACCTAATATTTTATTTTTTTGCTCTTTAAAAAAGCCATCTCACATGACATGAATTAAGATTGTATACCTTTATGTCTAAGGTAACATCTTCTCAGCTCCTACACCCACTGTCTGAATATTCTCTGTAGCTTTATCCCTGTAGCCCAGTGTAGGAAAACGGACTATTTCACAAATCCTTTTGAAAGGGGTCATATTTAGCAACTGAGGTTGAAGTCTCTAATCATTTCACAGTGACACTGGCGGTTTTTTTACTAGCCAAACCTCACAGTGAAAACTTAGATCATAATATAATCAGCAATTTACATGTGCTCATGAATAAATAATTCAAATAATGTGGAGGAGTAGATAAATAGACTTTATTTTTTATAACAGTTTTAGGTTCATAGCAAAATTGAGCAGAATGTATAGAGATTTCCCATAAAGCCCCTTCCTCCACACATACATACCCCCTTCATTAACAACACCCACTCCACCAGAGTGGCACACTTGTTACAACCGATGAAGCTACATTGGTGTATCATCACCCAAAGTCCAGAGTTTACATTAGGGTTTACTCCTGATGTGCATTCCATGGTTTTTGGCAAATGTATAATGACGTGTATCTACCATTAGAGTACAGAGTAGTTCCAGTAGTTCCAGTAGTTCCTAAAAATCCTCTGTGCTCCACCTGTTCATCCCTCCCACCCGTGTAACCCCTAGCGACCACTGATCTTTGTACTGTTTCCATCGTTTTTCTTTTCCAGAATGTCATATAGCTGAAATCATACTGTTTGTAGCATTTTCAGGTTATTTTTTTCATGGAATCATATGCATTTAATCATCCTCCATGTCTTTTCGTGGCTTGATGGCTCATTTGTTTTAGTGCTGATTAATATTCCATCCTATATCTGGATGTGCCACAGTTTATTTATCCATTCACCCACTGAAGGACATCTTGGCTGCTTCCAAGTTTTGGAATTATGAATAAAGTTGCTATAAATATAATATTTTTAAAACATTTTTCTGATCACGACATGCTTAGGTAGTTTTGGGCCATAATGATGACAATGATGATGATGATGATGATGATTACATATATTCAAGTAATTTGCATAATGACTTAGTAATCTTCTCTGCATTAAGCTATGCACTGTATAATTTCCAGAGCCAACTGTGTTCCATATTGCTAATGCTTTTCCACTTTGCATTTGGAGTGATAGTCTATTCAAGTGTTCATTTGCTTCCTTTTGACCTGGTATTTTCTAGCCGTAGTGTTATGATTTTCAACCAGGAGCTATTTCCTTCCCAGGGACCTTGAGAAATTTTGGTTGTACAACAGGCATCTAGTGAGTGGAGGCCAGGGACGTTGTTCAAAAATCCTGAAATGTGCAGGACAGTCTCTATAACAAATCATTATTTGGCCCTAAATTTCAATAGGCCAAATTTGAGAAACACTGATTGAGAAATTTAGCTCATGTCCAGCACTTTACTCGTGAATTGATACTCACCCATGCATTGGGCTGTTTCATTTGCATTAGTATGCATGTCTGGCTTATCATCTCAATGGCTTTTTTGTTGTTGTTGTTAACTTTAGAAATGGTACCCTGTCAAGTCCAAGGTTAAAAATGAAAGAAGCCTTCACACATCAGGTGTACTCATGAGATCTTATGTGACTAATCAGAAGTTCTTAACACTGGATACCCACTAGAATCATCTGTAGAGATTTTTAATATAGAGATATAATTAGCACAGGAAAGGCCTGAGCGTCGTTTTCTCTCTCAGATTAACCAGATGATCCTAATGTGTGGCCACAGTGAAAACCACTGGTAGAGGCTGTGGTCCCTTGGGAAATGTCTACCTAGTGAAACTGATCATAAGACCTCTAACCTCTGAGCTCTATCTCTGCCTTTCACAACATTTAAAGATGTTTCTTTTTGTTGTTAAAGTGAAATCATGATTGGATTGATACTCTTTCAATGCATTCAAGATGAGAAAATATCATTAAATATATTATTGTGATATATGAAGTTCTGAGCTAAGATTTAGCAAACTATTTTTATATCCTGTGCCTTGAAACAGTTACTGAGAAACAACGGCCTGAGACCAACCTGATAATATATTTTTGGTTATAAAGAGACTTTGTATATATCAAAATATCCATTTTGTTCTTTTCACTAAAGTTTAAATCTGCCTTATCTCTGAAACTATTCATTATATCGTAATATTCCATTCAATATGTGGCATGTTTTTTAGCAGTTAGTTAATTCATATATTCAGAGACTTGGAATCAGAGTCAGCTGGCTTCTTTTCCTCAAGGCTGCTGACTTCTAAGGCGTTACTTTTACCTCTCCTGGTGCACATTTTATAAAGTTGCCACAGAAAGTCTGTAGCTCAACAGAGTGTGATTTTCTTCGACATTAAATCTAAGTTCTTGGTAGTTCAGAAGAAAAACCAATTACCTTTTAAAAGTCATTTTTAAGTTAAATACACTGTGATCTCAATAGCTACCATAATCAAGGAGCAACAACATATACCTTCTTCCTAAGAATATGAAAACCTTGCCTCTTGTAGTTCTGCTAAAATTTCCCTACTAAATATCAGTGATTGGAATATCCAGGTTGCCATTAAAATGATAATTGTATGTTGTTTTATTCAATTTCAAGTCTCAAAGAACTAACTCATAAACATTTTGTTGAATTTAATGCTGACAGGTGATAGGCTCCCAATAAATTTATATTGGGTAAAAACAAAAAACGTAACAAAAAATATGATACGAAGAAGATATTTCTTTTGACAGTCATTTACATTTTCTGATGAAACAATAATAATGATGTGATAATGGGATATGTTTGATATTAATTAAATACCTGGCACTTGATCCCTATCATTTTATAGCAATTTTGCTATCAAAGATCAGTGAATTAATTAATTCTAACTAAGAAAGTGTCACTGACTTTTTTTCTTTGTGAGTCAGGAAGAGGTGGTCAACATTTTACTAGATGTGGGTGACCCTAAATAATGACTGAAATGAGAAAAACCAATGAGACTGTTTTATTTATATAACTTGCACAGAATGCATCCTTCTTTTAAGAAAAACTAGAAATTAAAATTCAGTGTCTGTTCAAACTAATATACACCACATGGGACAGAAATAGTTTCTTTTTGTCCATACCTAACTTTTGAAAGTGAAAGTACAAAATAATTCATTTTTGCTAAATCAACCTCCTCTCTCTGAGTTTACTGTGAAACACATGTATTGCCCACACTTACTGCTAGGTGATTTTATTAATACGTAGGATCTTCCCTTTGTGTATGTCACAGCACTGTGAGAGAAGTATTCCAATTTCCAATTCACAAATGAGGAAAGTGACTGTAAGGAATTAAATGATATGTCCAACTCACAAACTAGTGACCGGGTGTTCTGCCTCCAAGTCCAGCAAATATTTTTTGTCATTTTTTTCGCTAGGTTCTCCAAACAGATATTATGAAGATGAATTTCAGAAAGTGTTTCATCTAAAAGTAGAGGTTAACAAAGGCACACATTGGGGTGCATGCCCATAGTCCCAGCTACTTGGAAGGCTGAGGCAGGAGGATCACTTGAGCCCAGGAGCACGAGGCTGCAGTGAACTATGATCATGCCACTGCACTCCAGCCTGGTTGACAGAGTGAGATCCTGTCTCTAAAAATAACAGTAATAAAAAATAAATAAAAGCACACATATACAAAAAGGTTTTTAAAATCAGAAGAATTTTTCACATCTTCAGAGGTTTTTCTAATAAAAATAAGAGTGATATTAACTTACTTAATGTCCAAATGACATTATATATTTCTATCACATGACTAACAATGGAAAGATAGAAATAAATTTATAATTATATGATATTTTATTTATGTCATATAAATATTTTCTATCTAGAATTACACAAGATCAATTTGAACAATTCTTCAATTTTAGTAATTACCAGATTCTAAAATAAAGCATAAAAAGGAAAGATCGAACTGTTTCTAGCTTCTTCAGATACCTTGGCGAATATGAACTGCTTCTACCTGAAATATAACTGACGTGCACTCAGACTTGGAAAGTAAAGTCTTTTGTATTTTTCTTAGAATAACAATTATGCATTAATACAAATGAAAATATTTTCTCATCACAAGATTTGCTCTGTAACATCTAGTCTTATTAATTTACTATAACATTATATCTTGCAGAGGAAGGAAAAATATGAGCCAGTACTGTGGTTTCAGAAGTCATCCCTTGCATTGCCTTCTAAAGCAGCAGCAGCAGCAACACAGTTCAAAGTGTTCCAATTTGCTTTGAACTGTAATTTTAAACCTATGGAATTATAAGTCCCATTCTACCGTGAACAGCACCTTCAAAAGGAGCTTTAGAAAAATCCTCCAGGGCATAAAGAAAGAAAAATAAGACAGAGAGGATGTAGCCTAATGCATGCTGACTTCAGAGTTGCTTTTAGTCCTCCAAAACCACGTGCTTCAGGCTGCCACATCAAGTTCATCATCCTTGAGACTATACGTCAGCCTTGAAACCTACAATTGCAAATATCTAAAATGTTAATAAAAAGGCTTCCCCCCACCAAAGGAGTTCCATTAACAGAACTTACTCACTTTCAGGGTGGTTTCCAAGAATTTCTGGAGTCTTTCTTCATGAGAGAGAGTTCACTTTGAATAACATTCCCAGACCCAAGAACTTCTCATTCTTTTAATTTCTCCAAACATGAAATGAAATCTAATTCCTTTATTCTATATAGTCTAACACAGGCGAAACATAAATTTTGGGAGCAGTAGTATTAATGATGATACTATTATCAAAAATAAAAATAGCTAATATTTTGTCAGAGCTTCTTACGTCCATGTACCAGTTTTATGCTAAATGCTGTTCATGTATTATCTCATTTCAGCTTCACTTAAACATGTGGTCAATTTAGAGTTGTTCCCGTTTCATAAAGGCAGATACAGAAGCATAAACAACAGCCTAGACTCAAGCCTAGATTAAAGCCTGTACCTTTAATCAGTATGCCGTAAGACCCCTTCTATTACCAAATAAATGTAACATTGAGATCAGGGACACAGAGCACGGTCAGTGCCTGTTAAATAGACAGATCTATCTCCACGTTTTACATATGAGAATTCAGTTGTAAAGCATGAAAAACGACCTGCATCACATCACTCACTTTATTAATGCTGGAGGTGAATTGCCGCTTGGAGTGCGCTTACCCAAGCTTCGAGGCTCAGTAGACCATTCTCACCCAGCCCGGGTGCATGAGGAATGATGCAGTAGGGCAGACAGGCTTTGAGAAGGGAGAAATCCTGAGCTGATCCCTGCATTGCTCCGTGAACTTCCTCGGTCAGGGCACTTTATTCTGCCTTTCAGAAAGGAGAAAGGATAAAGACCCCACATGAACTATTGTCCTCTCTCTCGAGTAGAAGCAAGCAAAATTTTTACCACATATAGCCAAGTGTGTTTCAAGACCAAATATTGTCTATATTTCCACGTGGATTATTGTTGTTCTTTTGATCAGTAACATAAGGAGGAAGTGCTATTACTTCAAATGGCTGCAGTCCTGCCATGTATCTTTACACGCATTAACCCTCATTAAGTATTTGTTGACGAAGACTAAATAATTCCAAAAGTGATGTAAACTTTACTAATTCTAGTAAAAGAATAGCCTTTTAATGATATATTTATTCTCTTTCCTTCATTGATTTGAACATCTTAACATTCAGCAAGTTTTATTGGCTAATATTTCTAGACTTCATTTAATCTCGGGTGTATAAGCTTTACATAGGTCAGCCACATCACAGTTTAAAAACATTCTTGGGACAGATGTTGGCTCCTCAGACTTTCCAAACATTAGCATTTCAGAGTAGAGACCAAGAGGAAGTCAGATTTGAGATGAGATAAAACCACATTGTTAGAAAATATGTGTTTAATCATGTTCTGAGTTTCTGAAGTTCTGTGACATTTGGTAACTTACAGAAGGGTTTGAGCTTGGGTTTCATTGGCTTCATATCCTGCCTCTCTTCACATTTGTTATGTAAATTCCCTTATATCCTTAGTCCCAATAATCTCCATCTATGTTAATCAAATGACTTTAATATAGGTGCATAAGCTCTATCATGACATTGGCCCTAATTTTACTATTTTTCAAAAGTGCTATTTTTAGTATATATTATGAGAGTTATTAAATGTTTGGCTTGAGATTTTACCTAAATCCTGGGTGAAGCCTATTTGTAACTGTTTCCAAAGGGATGAATAGGGCTGAATAAGAGATTTGGTTTCATTCAGTATATTTACTAAATGTTGTATTGCTATTTTGAAAATGTGGGTACTTGAGGTGTTAAAGTTAGCCAAAATACATCACTGCTTTTCTTCAAGATATCGAGAGGCGTCCTTCTGAAATTCAGAAGAAGAACCAAATATCTATAGAAACTTAGCTTTTAGTGTCTAGGGGCTACGTTTCAGACTTTTTTCAATCATCTATCACCCATCTGCTAATACATGCATCTGTATGTCTTTCTATCCAGCATTTATGTCATGCTTGAACTAAAAATTCATATAAAGCTAGGCTGAATCTATGTATCTTATTCAGCCCTATCTAGGATATATGAACACTTTATAATCTACGTTATAAATAATGAAAGTTTCTGAAATAAATTCTAAAAACTTTGTTGACAAGATTCTAACTCATTTGGAATTTTTCACAGTAAAATTCCCCATTTTGCAGAATCCCCTTCAAATATATCAGTGAATACTTTCTAAAGTTAAAAAAAAAAACTACGGTAAAATTTTTAAAATAAATACATGAATGAAACAGACGAAAACGCAAAAAGATCATATTTTCTTTTATACATCAGAACTTCTGCCAAGATGCGATTTTCTGGCAGGTTTGTTCACTTTACCTAATATTCACTAATATTTCTCAACTTCCCCGCCTGTAGTTCTTAAGTGTTGTGATAATGATTTCTATCCTATAGCCCTAAAAACTTCCATATTGAGCTTTGCAGATTAAACACAAGATTTTTCTTTTCCAGTAGATTACATGTTTTCTCTCTCCATTTTTTCTCTTTTGCAGTTTATTATGCTGACATACCTTTTCATGTTGGCCTGGCTTGGAGTCACGGCTTTCACCTCACTGCCAGTTTACATGTACTTCAATCTGTGGACCATCTGCCGAAACACCACGTTAGTGGAGGGAGCAAATCTCTGCTTGGACCTTCGTCAGTTTGGTAGGTGGATACCGGGTCTCGCACTGTAAAACACCACCCCGTATTGCTTTACCTGCGTAACTGCCTCTCAGATACTGTAAATCGCTTTGGAATCATCAGGACTTCTTCTACCACAGAGATGAATTTATCAGAGTATTCGTTTTTAGGACATTCCTTTTGAATTTTAAATAAGTAGGAAATCAGGGGTGAGTGCAAGTTGATCTCACCACATATGCGTATTCACATGTATATCGAACAGGCTGTCAGGTCACATTCCTGGTATTAGCAGGTTGTAATTGTGGTTTCCTTTTCCTGTTTCCTTTGCTCCTTCCCAAACTCCATGTGAGGCCTGCACCCTACTTTCATTTACCCAGGATAAACTGCACGAACTGTGAAGTCTAGTGTGAAGATCAACAAAGAAAGGTGTACGTCACTGTCTTCTGAAATAGGAAAAAAAGCCTTACCATTTAGTAATAATGAAATAAATAAATGCTAAAGAAGTCAGCAATTCCTTTTAGTTATTTTTACTTAGGGCTAAAATCTCATATATTAGTAATAGTCATTCATATGTACATGGACTTACCATGTATAGACCCTCTTCTAGGTATATGTGTCAAATAGTTTAATTCTCACAACTCAAGGTGGTGGGCAACACTGTTATCTTCTTTTATAAATGGCACAGCTGAGGCACAGTGAGGTTAAATGACTTGTCCAAGATAATGCAACCAGTAGCTGACAGAGCTGGGATTCAGACCCAGGCAGCCCAGCTTCAGAGTCCGTGTTCTTGCTCATAAGTCAACTGCGTTTCATTTTGAAACTATTACTAGTACTGAACTAGAAATGTGGAAAGGTATAGTCCAATCTCGGATAACCTATTTGAGATTCTATTTTATCATTCGTAAAAATATGGGAGCTGCAGAATTTATAAAAATATGCAAATCACATTTGCAAATGGATTTTCTGTTCACTGAACAGATATTAAAAGCCAACAAATGTTACATCTGGGGATACGGTAAATGTTTTTCTCTAATGAGCTTTCCTCATACTTCAGAAAAGTAGGCAATACTTCAGTAGATGGGATCTGAAGCCTTTGTGTCTTGCCGTAAGTAGTCTGTAAGTGGCTTACAGGGTACAAGATCGCTACTCTATAGTCCACTGCAGCTGTGTGCTCCAAAACAAGCCCCCCCACCACGGCCCAACAGGTGAAGTCCTCAGGCTCCCGGTAGTCTGATCCAGGTGAAAAGCAGATGACGTGCTCTACAGATGAAGTTTTTGGCAAGAGGGGAGATGGACCGTTCTTCCATTGGGCAGGTTTTGCTCTCAGAATCGAGTCCTTTGTAAACAGAGGGGGAAAGAAACCTCAGCACCCGCCGCTGGAGGTCACTGCAGAACAGCTGCCTAGAAAACTGTGGCCCTGGCTTCAGTTCCTCTCCGTTAATGTCTTCCTTTTGTTCTGGCAGTCCTAAAAGTTAAAACTAGAAAGGATGTGACTAGCTTCTCAGGATTACCAGGTAAAATACGAGATGCCCCATTAAAATCTGAATTTCAGATAAACAAGTAACTTTTTTTTAGAGCAAGTACGATTCCAAATATTGCATGACACATAGTTTGACTAAAATTATTTGCTTTTTATCTGAAATGCAAATTTAACTGAGGAACTGTGAGGTTATTTTTATTGTTAAATCTGTTAACCCCACTCTCAGAGCCTCAGTTTTTCTCATGACAGTGTCACCGCTGGACTAGATGGGGGCCGGAGGCTCTATAATGCTATTGTCTGTGTTTCTAAAAATACCTGATAGATCTGTTTCATTTCTTATGGTATGGTAAATAGGTGAAGTAGGTGACTGCAAGACTATCTGGTCTTACCAAACCAGATTTTAGACTGAAAAATACTGAGAAACTCTACCAAAATATTTTAAATTTTCCCCAAGTGTGATTTCTAAAGGACAGGAAACATAATCCTTCAGAAAAGATGAGTGGACCCTGTTTTAATATTTTCAACTTTTTTTCCCCAAAAATCTTCTATTAATTCTCAATGTATTCAAGTGCCTGTGATACCCGAATTAACCTAATTTTTCTTAATATATTGAGACTTATACCACTCAGTGCATATAATCCCCTGTGACATTAATCACAGAATATGTCCTAGAGTCATATAATTTTAGAAATGGACTTCAGTAATCACCAGTCCAGCTCTCTGGTATAAAGGAAATGGAGTTCTAAGAGGTGAAATAATTTTCCGGGGGTGTAGCTACCTCGCAGGCCATGATGAGATAGAAAGGTGAGTGTCCTGAATCAGGGTTCAGTTCTCTTCTACTCCGCAGTTTTTCAAATACAATTTTTAGATAAAGAGCTTTTTCAACCATAATCTTAAGTAAACCATTAGTGTTTTTAGTAGACAGGCTAATGACTCATCAAAGATGACACATCCTGGAAGACATCTGCACCCGAATGTTTATGGCAGCACAATTCAGAACAGTTTTTTGAATAAGTTTTCTAACACTTTCATTTTTTCCATCCTCTTTTGTACCTTGTAATTTTTGTTATCCCTTAAGTCTCAGGCCCCTTATCTGTCAACAGTACCTCTCTAAGAAAGCTATCTAGAGGTTTTTATCCTCAAATTGACCCTCTCACTCAAATCCCAACCTCATACTCCACACTACCTTGTAACAGATAAATTCAAACTCAACAATACCAGAATGGAATATAGGCATACACTAATAGATATCGTGGATTCACTTCTAGACTACCACAACAAAGTGAATATTGCAAAAAAACAAGTCATGTAAAAGTTTTAGTTTCCCAGTGCATATAAAAGTTATGTTTATACTATACTATAGTCTGTTAAATGTGCAATAGCATTATATCTAAAAAATGTACCTTAATTAAAAAATACTTTATTGCTAAAAATGATATTAACAATCATCTGAGCCTTCAGCAAGTTATAATCTCTTTGCTGGTGAGGAGTCTTAACTCCATATTGATGGATGCTGACTGATAAGGGTAGTGGTTGGTGAAGATTGGGGTGGCTGTGGCAAGTTCTTAAAATAAGACAACAATGAAGTTCGTGTCATTGATTAACTCTTCCTTTCACAAAAGATTTCTCTGGAGCATGCAATGCCGTTTGATAGTATTTTACCCACAGTAGAACTTCTTTCAAAATTGGAGTCAGTCCTCTCAAACTCTGCCATTTCTTTGTCAACTAAATTTTTGTAATACTCTAAATCCTCTGTTGACATTTCAACAACATTTACGGCATCTTCACCAGAAGCACTTTCTTTGCTAATCCATAAAAAGCAACTCCTCATCTGTTCAAGTTTGATCATGAGATGGCAGCAATTCAGCCACATCTTTAGGCTTCACTTCTAATTCCAGTTCTCTTGCTGTTTCTACCACATCTGCAGTTACTCCCTCCACTGAAATCTTGAACCCCTCGAAGTTATCCTTGAGGGTTGGAGTCAACTTCTTCCAGACCCCTGTTAATGTCAATATTTTGACCTCCTCCCATGAATCACAAATGTTCTTAATGGCATCTAGACTGATAAATCCTTTCCAAAAGGTTTTTAATTTACTTTGCACAGCTCCATTAGAGGAATTACTATCTACGGTGGCTGTAGCCTTACAAAATACATTTCTTAAGTAATACAATGTGAAAATTGTAATTACTTCTTCTTGACCCATGGACTGGAGAATAGATGCTGTATTAGCAGGCATAAAAACAACATTAATCTTATATGTCTCCATCAGAGCATGTGATTGACCAGGTGAATTGGCAACAAGCAGTAAAATTTTGAAAGGCATCTTTTTTCTGAGCAGTAGGTCTCAATAATTGGCTTAAAATATTCAGTAAGCTGTGCTGTAAACAGATGTGCTGTCATCTAGGCTTTGTTTTCTATTTCTAGACCACAGACAGAGTAGATATAGCATCATTCTTTAAGGGCCTAGGATTTTCTGAACGGTAAATGAACATTGGCTTCAACTTAAAGTCACCAGCTGCATTAGCCCCTAACAAGAGAATCAGCCTGTCCTTTGAAGCTTTAAAGCCAAACATTGACTTCCCCTCTCTAACATGAAAGTCCTAAATGGCATCTTTTTCCAACATAAGGCTGTTTAGTCTACACTGAAAATCTGTTGTTTAGTATAGCCACCTTCATCAATTATTATCAATTATTTTAGCTACATCTTTTGGAAAACTTGCTGCAGCTTCTACATCAGCACTTGCTGCTTCATTTTGCATTTTTATGTTATGGAGATGGCATCTTTCCTCAAACTTCATGAATCAACCTCTGCTAGCTTCAGATTTTTCTTCTGCAGATTCCTCACTTCTCTCAGCCTATACAAAATTGAAGAGAGTTAAATTGCTCTGGATTAGCCTTTGATTTAAGGGAATATGGTGGCTGGGTTGATCTTCTATCCAGATTACTAAAACTGTCTCCATATCAGCAATATGCCTGTTTCACTTTCTTATCATTCATGCATTCACTGGAGTAGCACTTTTAATTTCCTTCAACAACTTTTCCTTTGCATTCAGAAGCTGGATAACTGGTGCAAAAGTCATAGTTTTTGGCCTGTCACAGCTTTTGACATGACTTCCTCACTGAGTTTAATCATTTCTAGCTTTTGGCTTAAGGTGAGAGACGTGTGACTCTTCCTTTCACTTGAACACTTAGAGGCCATTGTAGGATCATCAATTGATCTAATTTCAATATTCTTGTGTCTCAGAGAATAGAGAGGCCCAAGGATAGGGAGAGAGATGGGGGAACAGCTGGTCAGTGGAGTAGTCAGAACACACACAACATTTACTGGTTAAGTTCACAGTCTCCTATGGGCACAGTTCATGGTGCCCCAAAACAATTACAATAGTGACATCAAGGATCACTGATCACAGATCATCATAACAGACATAACAATAATGGAAAAGTTTGAAATACTGTGAGTTACCAAAACATGACACAGAGACAGAAGTGAGCACACGCTGTTGGAAAAATGGCACCTATAGACAGGCCCTTCTCAAGCTTGCCACAGACCTTCAATTTGTTACAAATGCAATATCTGTGAAGCACAATGAAAGTGAAGCACAAGATATGTGGTCTGCCTGTAATTATTACATACTTTTCAAAATATTTTCCTTCAATCTTTATGTTTCTATTAATATCATCATGATCTGGTCATTCCTAATATATAATGTAGACAAAAATCTACCAATTTTCCCTTAAAGTAGCTTTATATTCATTTATCTCTTTCCTTGTATACTTTGACCACCCCATCTTAGGCACTGACAATGACATGAGATGCTCAAATAAATGCTTAACTAACCTCTTCAGTTTTTCCTACTGCCTATATAACCAACTCCTGTTACCAGAATTCCTTAAACACTCTTACATCTTATCATCCCTCTTTCTAAAGTTTCAAAAGGCTTCTACTCCATGCATATAAATTGTTCTTTCTCTGTAATGCTATCCGTTCTTCTTTCCTGTTATGACTAGGCCAGGTGGGCCAGGGGCCTCAGTGGAGAAGCCTCGTGCTCTGGCCTCTGTGGCTGTGCCCAAGATGTCCCCCCAGTGGCCTGAACCCCCTCTCTCTTCATCTTTGCAGATCTTCTCTGTAAGCCTCCTAATCTACTTCCACCAGTTGTCTCAAGTTCTTTGCTTCAAATCCTTTTAGGGACAAGATGAAGAAATGCAAATCAACATTTATCTCACTTCTCTGAATTATCCTATATCAGGATACCATTGCATTCCGTATTGATTAAATACAGAATTAAATATCACACAACCATACACTCCTTGTGGACAAAGACTATAATCTTCTGTAACCCCATAATATTTAAAAAAGTAATTTGCACATAATATGAACTCAGTTAATACTTTTTGGTTGTTGAGTTATTTTGATATCTAAAAGTTAAAGAGAACATAGCTTGATGAGAAATAATGATCATAATATGAGTGGAAGAAAAGTATATAAAAAGACTTGAATTGTGATTAACATAAACCCCTAAAAATTTAAATGAACTTAAATGAATTTAAAAATTTAAATGAAAAGCACCTTATTTTTTTAAGTGACTGCCCCTTTAACATCTGAAGTCAAAATGTCCTGCAGGAACCACAGCATGCAATATCTATCTCTGATTAACAGTAACTCAAGAACAGAGAACAATTTCCCAACATTGTGGTGGGTAAATCATGCCATATTATCCACTTTTCTTGTAATTCTCAGTTGTTTATTAAACAGGCGTTTTGCTCATGTGTACATACAGTCACTACAGTGTGACATCAGAGTGTAATCCCTTAACTCCCCCTAGTTTGTACATTTGACCAAAGACCACATCTTCAAGCCAACTCTTCAAGGATCTTAAAAGTAACAAATGGGACCCAAAAGCTGAGAAACCCTGTAACATAGAAAAGTCTATTTCTCTTTCCCAGAACATAGAAAAGTATATTTCTCTTTCCCAGAAGGCGGTCGCAATTAAGCCATAAGACATACACTAAGTCTTCCTTCTTCTTTCATCCTAGCTGTAAGATTCCTCAAGCTCAATCCAGTACCAGCCTCACATTTAGCAGAAGCTCACTCAAGATTTTGGGGAGAAAAGCGAGAGACAGTGCAGCAGGGAGTAGAGAGCACATCCCCTGGAAACTCACAGCCACACTCCAGCTCTGCTGCTTCCCAGCTCTAGGATTGCCAGGAAGTCACCTAACCTTTCTTAAGCCTGTTTTCTCTCTTTAAAGGAGGGATAATAACCTACCCCAGGGGGTTGTTGTGAAAATTTTAAAAAGTAGCCTACAAAAAGCATTTAACACACAATTACACACACACACGTACATATCCCACGGCACATCTAGGGCATTTCTCCTCTTGCCTGAGCACCCTGAGAGAAGGAAACTGTGAGCCTGGGGAGGTGGGAAGGCAAGGGAAGACATGCAGGAGAATGTCCAGATTTTTGATGAAGGGAAAAAAGAAACATGTTCTAACAATTTTCTAATTCTTTTTAAAAATGTACATGATTGGAAGGATAATCATAAAAGGAGTAATAGAATTACATTTTTAGAAAGTATGAATTTAGTGTAATGAAAGAGAGAAGAAAGAAGGGTCAAAAGGAAACAGCTGTCTAGAACTAAAGGACACAGTTTCCTACACTGTTCCTAAACACCAGTGCCAGTCTCAGCGTGAGGTGGTCACACCAGCTGCCAGAGGAGCGTGTGCCAACTCCCGAAGGAGGTGCAGATTTGGAAAGGTGGAGGAAGGAATCGATAGGGAGAGAGGAAGTGGGAATGCGTCAGGTGAGTAGGCATTCACAAGCAGCATAGGGAATCGGTGGGAACATCTGCGAAATCCCAGAAGTCTAGACGCATCAGGGAGGTCGTGGTGTCACACTGTCCCAGGACATTGGGTAACTTTTAGAACTGGACAAACTCAATGTTCTTTGATCTTTCCCCTTGCTTCATTTTCCCACCAATAGCAGTGATTGCCTCTGTGCTTACAGAATATCTGTGCATCATCTGAGCTGCATTAGTCCATCGAATGATGCACTTGTTCAGAGAGGTACATGTGACTGTCCAAATGTTCAGGCCAACTTCAGAGAACGCCAAGCAAGATCCACTTCAACAGATCATAATTTATACTGGCAGCTGGACAAACAAAAGCAGAGTGACGCATGAACCAGCTTAAGAAAATTGCCAATCCTCCACCAACTGCTTGTTACATTACTCTTAAATGTTTCTAAATAAGTCAGTTAGAATAACATGATGTGGGCCATAGTAAGTCAGAGAAAAATAAATGTCGTGTTTAGCAAGTTGAATTCTTCCTCTAAATGCCTTCACTTTGGTCCTTTTATTTAACCATCATCTATCTGGCTAAGGGTAAAAAACAAAATTGTCATGGTTTTGTAGCAGAGTGGTCAGCAGTTTCAATGATTCACATTTCAACGTGGCCCTGGGACAACTGAGAGTCTTTTCCAGGTGGTTTTTGGCACTGCCTACGTGGCTGGTCACACGATGTATTTTGCCTTGGAGACTGGAAGAATAATAACAATGACCCCATCTCTCAGAGAACCACAGCTTCACTCTGGCAGAAGTTCTGAGCCAAAAGCTCTGAGATCTCAAGCTGTAGGATTGAAAGGAGTTCCAGAGTCTCAGGTCACCCAGCCTCTCTTTCCTCGATATTCAAATGACAAGATAATCCCTGTAAGTGTCCCAGATCAGTTCTCTGGCGGAGGCTGGGTCTCATGTCAGAAGTGATCTCTAATACAACTCTAGCCAAATAGAGTTGTGTTAATGGCTTTGTACATTTAGAAATGCAACCAGAGGAAATTCATCAGCACTGATAACTGTAAGGGCAGTTAACTTTTGTGTGTGTGTGTGTGTGTGTTTGTATATGTTGTTCTATCTATGATGCTACTGAGAGAGGAAATTACTAGGGTCTGTTTTTGAGGTAAGGAAATAGCAAAACTGCAAAGGATGAAAGTGGAGCTGATGTGGCATTTTTTTCTTTCTATATATTAAGACGATGTATGATAATTATACCCACTTTCCACTATAGAAAATCGTGATCTCTAACCATTCCTAAATACAGCTGATGCAAAAGTTTTACTAATTGTTAAGTGTCAATTTTCAGGGTGCAAAATTTTTCTGTTCTGTGTTCTACATTTTTTGCTAAACCCATTTATTTATGCAGGGGCTAAATATGAACCCACAGAACTGGTTTGAAATCCACATTGCGGGCCTGCCCTTGCCTACCTATAGTAAATGAACACAGTGTTGTTCTGTTCTTCCCAGAGTCTTTTAGGTGAAGTCAGGGTCATCAGTGTAGCCGTTTTTCCATAGACAAGCTGTCCTTTAATATATTGCTAGCCAAATATATTTAACATATATGTATAAATATATATTTGAAAATACAATACCTTTGGAAAGTATCATTTAAATAGCAACAGAAAACCTTCAGCAAACATTTATTGAAATCCTTCTGTGAATTAGTAAAAGTGCTGGCCGCTGAAGATTCCCACATGGATAGACCTAGTCTCTCCCTTCAAGTGACTCACATTCAAATAAAGCAAAAGATATGCAAATGCACTAGTCATAGCTCAAGCAAAGATTAATGAGTGAAATATTATAAGGACAAACATAGGATTATCAAGTATATGAGTGATAATTTCTCACTAGTACAAATGAGTCAGCTTCATAGGAAAAAAGCATTTTATCAGAATCTTAAGGGAAAAGTAGGATTTCAACTGGGGGGCAGGGAGAGTGGATCAATAGGAGAAACAAAGGCAAGAGGATCTGTGGGAGCTGAAGTGCTCATGGCACAAGAGTAGAATGATGGGATCAGAAGCTAGGGTATATAGAGGGGGAGAGAGTGGAAGGTTGAGGCTGGAAAGTTCTATCAGGTCCAAATCACAGAGGGCCTTTAATATTAAGCTAAGAAATTTGAACTTTATTTTCTTCCAAGTGAGGAGCCACTGAGGGTTTTGATCACGTAAATGTCATGATGACAATTGTGCTCAAGGAAGATACTCTTGAGACAACATAAATGAACTGAGAGAGAAATAAGAAGGCATTTTAAAGGATTATTGTAAAAATCTAGGTGACAAGTCATTAGTGATGGAACCAAGACAGTAACAGTGTGCTGTTCTGTGGGACAAACTCCAAAATCTGGTTTAAGGTAGGGTTGATTTAATAAAAAGATATCTGAATACAGGAAATAAAGACAAGGGAAAATTTCAAGCAAGAGTGGAGTGAGAAGACAGGTAAGTTGCAGGAGGAAAAGCCAAGTGGGACAGGGGAATCAAAATGTAGTTTTGATCATGTTGGGTGAAATTTGAAAAGGGACAATTGTACTTAGAAATAAGTTTCTTTTACAATCTTTTGGAAATAGTATCAATGAATTAGTGGGACAAAAAACAGATTTCAGTGAGTTCAAGGAAGGAAGAGAAGAACATATAGGCAATAGATGTTGGCTTCTTTTGAGAGGTGTACAGCTAACTGGCTGTTAATATATACTTGGACTTGCCTGTCAAATATATTTTTTTAATTTTAGTTTATCTTAGAGAGAATTATTTTGAGTGGGAATGTTTATTTCCAAAAAGTATTAGAAAAAGTTGTGGGGTTACACAAGAAGAAGGTAACAGACATAATTAGACAATGACGAGTTTAGGGAGACAGTGACAGCAGAACCACAACTGGTTAGCAAATACTATTAAGTGTGTTTGTATGTTATTAAAAATAAAAATTATTGTACTTTAGGAGAAAGAGAGGAGAACTCTTTTGCATTCACCTTAAACAATGACATGTAGGAGCTGGAAATTATCTTAGCAATTACTTCACTTGATTTTCTCATATGAGAAACTAAGGCAAACAAACATCTCTATCTAATTCAATTTAAATTTCTTTTCATAATATTAAAAACTGCATGTAATGTATAATAAGTGCCAAAAAATGGAAAAAAATAAATGATACAGAAGCTACTGAAGATTTGTTCCATTTTTATCTTTAGATGGGATATAAATGCTAAACGGCAATGAGATACATGCTGTATGATGAGGATAGAAGAAAACATAAGATGCAACCTCAAGCCATGCAGCCAAGGAAACAACAACTTCAGAGAAAATAATGTGACATGAGAAAATGGGAGATAATGGTGCTCAGAGACTAGTTTAGGTGGCCCAAACTTGTCTGGTGTCACATAATGTTGGAGTCTACTTTAGGAATGTTTTAGGAAGCATGTTAATTTACATAGGTTTGGGATTAAAGAACTAGGGAAGATTTAGTGACATAGGTAAGGCAACATTTCATATAGAGAAGATAGCATTTTTATGACAGAGAGGAATAGAAAGCAAATGATGAATAGTGAACAATAAATTGCTAATTTTTGTTCTAGTTTAGAGTGTGGAATGGGATGATAGTGGATGAAGGGAGATTATTGCTATATAGTGTCAACATACAGAAAGTTCATAAGCAAATTTTTAGGTTAAAATTGGATGTGAAAGTTACCCTTAAATTTTCAGCTGAACCATTCTATTTAATATAAAATCATGTCGAAGGTGAAACTCTGCTGAGTGTAGAACTGCAGTCCCCAATCCCCAGGCCTTGGACTGGTACCAGTTCGTGGCCTGTTAGGAATTGGGCCACACAGAAGGAGGTGAGAGGCAGCGAGCAAGAGAAGCTTCATCTGTATGTACAGCTGCTCCCCATCACTCACATCACCATATAGGCTCTTCCTCCTTCAGATCAGCAGGCGGTGAGGGGAGTGGGCATTAGATTCCCATTGGAGCACGAACCCTACTGTAAACTGTGCATTCGAGGGATCTAGGTTTGTGTTCTCCTTATGAGAATCTAATGCCTGATGATCTGAGGTGGAGCTGAGGTGGTGATGCTAGCACTGGGAAGCACCTGCAAATATAGATTATCATTAGCAAAGAGATTTGACTGCGCAGGGATCATAATAAATCAATTGCTTGTAGACTCATTATCAAAACCCTATCAGTGCGTGGCAAGTGACAATGTAATAATAATAGAAATAAAGTGCACAATAAATATAATGCACTTGAATCATTCCATAACCAACCCCCCCAATCCCCATTCATGGAAAAATTGTCTTCCATGAAACCAGTTCCTGGTGCCAAAAAAGTTGGACACCACTGGTGTAAAAGACAAGAAGGGAAAACATCACACAGTAAAAAGGAAATGTTCTATAGACAGAGACAAAAACAGAAAAGTGGACTACTCTTAGAGGAGTCCCAATAAATGCTCTGAATTAAAAAAAAAATTTAGAACTACTGACAAAAGCATATTTAATTAAAACCAGAAATAATAGAGACCAAAAGACAATGAAATGACATCTTTAACATGTCAAAAGAAACTTTATCAACCCAGAATTCTTTATCTAATAAAATTACCCTTCAAAATAAGGTGGAAATAAGGACACTTTCAGAAAGAAACTTGAGAAAAATCTAACACTAGTAGACCTGCAATATAAACAATTCTTAAAGAAGTTCTACAAGATAAAGAGAAATGATACCTGATGGAACTTCAGATCCACAGGAAGGGATAACTGGAACTGTTCAATTTGTTTTGGTGTCTAAAATCTTGCGACAAACAATGATAAAAATTAGAACATTTTAAAATAATTTTCCTTACAGTTAGTGGAGTTGGGAAGATTTCTCTAATGAATAAATTATAACTAATACATTTAATGCACAAATGTTCCACATTTGTAAAAAATTTTTAAAAATAAGTAGGTAAAAAATTTTAAAATAAAAATTAAGAAGTGAATGGGCATTTCTTTCCATGCAGACTGGGACATATGTGATAAAATTGATTCAGAAGCCCAAGAAAACCATGTTATAGAGGATCTGACTGTAACCTTCTTAATTTTAATGTAGATAATACTAAGAACTTCCAGAATTCAGGCAACCACAGGAAAGTACCCATACACTATGTAGATGTCAAAGATCTAAGACATTTTCTTTTGTGATATTAGGTAAAAAGATTAACTTGAGTGACTGCCCATCAATACATGAGTGGATTAATAAAATGTGCTATATGTATACCATGGAGTTCTACTCAGCCACAAAAAATAATGGTGATCTAGTATCTCTTGTATTATCCTGGATAGAGCTGGAACCCATTCTACTAAGTGAAGTAGCCCAAGAATGGAAAAAAAAAGCACCACCTGTACTCACCAGCAAATTGGTATTAACTGATCAGCACTTAAGTACACATACAGTAATAACATTCATCAGGTGTCGGGCAGATGGGAGGGGGAGGAAGGGATGGGTATATTCAAACCTAATGGGTGCAGTGTGCACCATCTGGGGGATGGACACACTTGAAGATCTGACTCAGGTGGCGCAAAGGCAATATGTGTAAACATTTGTACCCCTGTAATACGCTGAAATAAAAAAAAATTAAAATTACAAAAAAAAAAGCCTATGGGAAAAGCCCAGGCCTGGTGCAGTGACAACAGAAACTATCCCTACTTTTATATAAGTGCAAAACATGCCAGGAATGTTACAATGGCTTTTGAGGAAACAATTTGAAGAGTTTTTGGTACTAAGAATAGGTCAGTCCATTTATTCCCTACAGACTGTTAATTCCACTAAAGCCTAAACCTCACTCCTCCTGTCATTGGCTATTAGGAAGTGCCAATCTGCTCTAACAAACTCACACACACAACATAATTACAAAGATGGGTGAAAAAATATATATTTTCAGAAGTGGACCATCTACTAATACAATTAAAATAATCTATATTGCTGCTTCATTAATGGGCAGGATAAGCAAAATCTGCTCATTGAATAATATATTTCTTGAATCATAGAAGCTTATATTTATAAATTTTAAAGGATATCTACTTATGTGCCCATGTGGTATTATAGTAACATTCATCAGGTGTTGGGCATGTGGGAGGGGGGAGGAGGGGATGGGTATCCTAATGGGTGCAGTGTGTACTGTCTGGAGGATGGACCCGCTTGTAGCTCTGACTTAGGTGGGGCAAAGGCAACACATGTAACCTAAACATTTGTAACCCCATAATATTCTGAAATTAAAAAAAAAATCTAAAACAAAACAAAACAAAAAAGGGTGTCTCATAACAATATTTTTAATTATCTAACTAGAGAATTAGTAATAACAGAGGTAACCACAACTTTAATTGCAATTAAAACATCCTAAAAAAATAAAAGAAAGAAAGCCACAGTACATATACTTTTAACAGAGAAAGGAAGGTTATGCTTGAATTTTGTTTAAATGGGGTACTAGAAGTGTCATTGTTGGGGTGCAAAGGCTCATCTTGGTTTTTAGTAAGCCTGTAGGAAAGGTGGTTTTCATGATGCAATAATTATCTGAGGAAGTCATAGCACACTTATTCATTATCTCCTTTGATTTAAACGGGAAATCCTCTGCCCAGTCTCACAAGTCTAACCAGCAGTGGGATTTCATGATCATCTTTTTCTGCATTGCTTACATTTTTTCTTTATCTCATAAACTGTTCATTTCTTAAAACACTTCAGATGTGTTCCATTGGATAGGAATATGTTTATCATATACCATTCCATCCAGAAAACCTGGAGGGTAAGCATAATGTATAAAGATGTACAGTTGTTTTTCCCACCTTTATTTCTTCATCTATTAATGTTAACTAAATCCCAGATATGGATATTTAATCTTGTTCTCCCTCCACTGGGAAATTACCTCATGCCTTCCCTGACTCATGAGCTACATACACAGATACTGTAGGTCATTTCCCACTCAAGTATTATATTTTGGGAGCAGAATAATAAAAGGTTTAAAATAACATGAGTACCACAGTCCAAATGAAATTATCTTTGGAAAAGTTTATTATGTTTTATATTGAAAAAGTGAAAGCATAGTTACCAGTTAATCAACACTATTATGAAATATTTATGTGCACTATTAAGTATAATACATAGACACTGTATTCAAGAGGAGCAAAGCTAACAAACATGAAATAATGACATCCAGAAATAAATAATCAAGTGCTAAGTGGGACAGGTTATAAATGCTATGAAAATTCAAAGAGACCAATAATCTAAATAGTCAAAGCTAGTTTTCACTGAGGCAGAGAGAAGTTGGCCTTAATTAAAGTTTGGCCTTAAAAAGTGGATTCAATTTGGATGGAGACTAAAGAGGAAGGGCATAGCAAGGAGCAGCATGAACAATCATAATGAAAGAAAGTCATATAGTGGGGGTAGAAAGAGGAAGTAAGAGAAAAATTGTAAAGAGCACATCATAAGACTCAAGTTAGGAATGATGGAAAAAAGAATGGATCAATTACTAAAGTCCAATTTTTATGAAACCAAAAAAAAATGATAAAGAGATCAGCCATGATATGCTGGGCCATGGTAAGCCCTGAATATTTCCTGGGGCTAACAATCACAAGAGAGAAATTGTGTTTTGGACTGGTGTGAGATTTAAATGAATTACCAGTAAAAGGAATGAAAGACACAAGGTTGGATCTGGATACTGTTGTAATAATCCAGATATGGAATTATGAAATCGTGATCTAACAGGAGGGGAGTGGGAGTGAGTAAATCCAAGACACATTTAAAAGTAAAACTTAATAGTGGAATAATGGGATTATTAATGCAATAACGTGTTAGAGGAGTTCATAAAGCCAGGAAAAGAAAAGAAACCATGATGTGATGGTTAATTGTATGTGCCAGCTTGACTGGGCCACAGGGCACCCAGACATTTAGCCAAACGTTATTCTGGGTGTGTCTGTGAGGGTGTTTCTGGATGAGATTAATATTCGAATCAGTAGACGGAGTAAAGAAGATTATTCTCTCTAACGTCGGTGGGTCTTGTCCATAAATTGAAGGCCTGAATAGAACAAAAGACTAAGAGGGTTCTCCTCCTGCCTGACTGCTTGAACTGGGACATGTATTATTTTTCTTCCTTCAGACTCAAACTGAAACATTTACTCTTCCTTGGTCTTATTCTGTCATGTTTTAAACTGGAACTATACCATAAGCTCTCCTGGGTCTTTAACTTGCCAAGTGTAGATGTTGGGATGTCAGCTTCTATATTGCATAAGCCAATTGCTATCTACCTACTTACCTATCTCTCTGTCTATCTATCTACATACTATTAATTGTTTCTCTGGAGAATCCTGACATATGCACATGGTTATTTGGGCAACATGTCTTACTTCTCCTTTCAGGGGTCAAACACATTATAACAGAGATCACATAATCTTAATCCTGTTGTCTCTGACATTGCCTAGCAGTGGTAGGAAATGTTCAAGTCAGTTTTGGAAAACTGGTCAATAAATAAACACCTAGAGTTGAAGGAGTCCTAAGGAATGAATATAAATGGAAATAAAGAGAATATGAAAAGAAGTACATGCTGTAAAATCAGTGCAATATAGAAAGAATTCTTGGTGTTTATTATTGAAAAATTGAAGGAAATAGGAGTAGGGCAGAGAAGAAGGAAGTTGAGCAGTGTTTGGGGGTTGATTGTTGGCTTCCTTACACTTACTCGTTTCTTTTAATATAGAGAAGAGGGATTGAAATTTTTGAGACAACGAATAAGGAGGAAGGGGAATGTGTGAAAAGAAAAAAACGAATATTTAGATAGACATTAAGTTAGTAACATTTTCCAATTGACTCCTTATTCAGGCTTGGATATAAGATCTTCTTTTAAAAGGAGAGTTACTTCTTTAAAAAAAAAATTGTCCCAATGCTATCTGGTGTTAGCAACATGATTAATTATCATTTTATAATCTCACATAATTATTTTATTAATAATGCAGGTCCATTTTTTCTACTGACAACATAGATGGAAGAAAAAAACTTACTAAAAGTTTAGAACTCTGGAAAAGATAATGGAAAGGCTGAAACAATAGTAATAACTAGTCATCTATTCAAAAACCATGGATTTAGATAAAGGCAAAACAAAGTCCACTATTCTTAATTCTCCAAACCAAATATGAATAATTTTAATTTAGGGAACAAGATAATCTCGAGTATGTTTATGGTAGTGAAATTTAATATTCTAGAAGACTCAAAGTAACAGTACACAAAATATAGGATTCCCTATTTTCAATCTTACTAGATATTTCCACTATGTCAATTTAGCATTAGACTAAGATTGAACTACCACATATTGAGCATCTAATATGTGCTCAGACCATCCTGAAAATCACCCTTGAAGGTAAGTGCTGCTATTCTAAATTTACACTCCAGAATACTAAGGTTTCAAAAGGTAAATTAACTTGTCAAAGATTAAATACACTAATAAATTTGAAGCTGGGATTGTAGCCAAGTTCTTTTGACTCCAAGTGCAGTGGTTTTTCTGATTATACTTTGCTGGATTGGGTATCATTGGAAAACTTTTTAGAAGGCTAGGTCTCTTTTGAGGCCAAAATGAGAGATTGTTTTGATATGTTTTAGATAACTACTAGAAACTTGCCTGCTAATTAATTCCAAGCCATCTTTAGAACCTTGCACATGCCTAATCCTAAATTTCAGCTTTTGAGAAGCTATATTTCCCAACTGGGCTTTTTGCTTGTGATCACAAACACAGACAATAGCACAGCCATAATAGGCTGGCTGTCCCCAGAAAAACTACTGGTCAAAGGACAGTTATTCATTTGATAATTAATTTTGCTGGCTTTCAAAAAATATAAATAAATTATAAAGTACTAGAAGCATTTGCAATTAATCAAGGCCTAAAATTTATGATTAAGATTAATTCTGTTGGGATTTAGAAATAAAATATTAAGAAGAAACTTAAACTCTGTAGGGAAAAAATGCACTAAATTTGTAGTATAGTTTAAATGAAAAATAAGAATTTTCTTTTCAGGTCTTTTAAAAAAGTGATGATCATTATATTCAACAGAAGCTATAAGAGCAATAAGATGAGTAACTAAAAAGCAAACATCATGACCAGGCCATCAAATTTATGCCCCCCCCCAAAAAAAATTCACTAATAAAAGGTCAACATTGTCAAGCTTACAACAGTTGTTTAGATATGTCAAATTAGCCAATTTGTGAGTTGTTTTTCTGTAGATTCTGTTAAGAAAATAAAACTGTATTTTTTAAGAAAATGCAGTTCAATGACTATAGGAATAAATGACTTAGGAAAATAAATGATTGATCAATAAATGTTTCCATTCTTTCAAAACCACTTTCAAATCTGAATAACCAAATGATGTGGGAAACATAAAACTAATGAAATATAGGTAGAAAACTAACACTAAACCTATTTAAAATTGATGCTCTACTAATGTAGGCCCATACATGGTATCACTATTACATTGGTTTTTGTTTTGTTTTGTTTTTTTAAATTTTTTTTTTCTTTTTTATTGGGGGAAAAACTACAAAGCATTTACAGTATAATGTTTACAGTCATTGTTTGAGCATTAAAATCTGCCCCATAACTGGCTCATTAAACTTTTTCCCTCAATTTCTGTTTCTCCCTTTCTTTTTCTTCAATTGACTTAATTTCTTCTTTATACTGCCTCCTGAAGCTGCATTTGGAAAGTGCTCGGGCATAATTCTTCCTATTCCAAAGCCAATTAAGCAACATCAGGAATTAGTTTCCTCAAATACATGTTACTTAGCAAAGAATTTAAGATGAGGCTGGGCACGGTGGTTCACACCTGTAATCTAGCACTTTGGGAGGCCAAGGTGGGAGGATCGCTTGAGACCAGGATTTTGAGACCAGCCTGAGCAAAAGTGAGACCTCCTCTCTGCAAACAATAGAAAAATTAGCCAGATGTGGTGACGCTCACCTGTAGTCCCAGCTACTCCAAAGGATGAGGCAGGAGGATTGCTTGAGCTAAGGAGTTGGAGGTTGCAATGAGTAATAATGACACTACTGCAATCTAGGCCAGGCAACACAGTGAGACTCTTTCTCAAAAAAAAAAAAAAAAAAAAAGAATTTAAGATGAATATCACTTTTTCTGATAGGGAGAATTATGTTATGTTAATCTGAAGGTAAAACAAATATGATATGTTTAGTTATCAAATATTCACATAATAGAATTGAGATGTAGTACAGCTAATCCAAACAGTGACTAGAATAAAAATACTTTACATAAATGTTGGCATTTGTTTTTGTTTTTATTTTTTAATGTAAAAAGTTTATTTTGTCATTTCTTATTTTCTTATGCAAGTATTTAATAATTAAAATTAATTTCTGCTTCCAAAATAACATCAGTATGAATAAGGAATTCAAATTTTCCTACAAAACCGTTGAGTAAACTTCATGTATCTTTTTTTTTTTTTTTTTTTTTTTTGAGACAGAGTCTCACTCTGTTGCCGGGGCGAGAGTGAGTGCCGTGGCATCAGCCTAGCTCACAGCAACCTCAAACTCCTGGGCTCAAGCAATCCTTCTGCCTCAGCCTCCCGAGTAGCTGGGACTACAGGCATGTGCCGCCATGCCCGGCTAATTTTTTTTTCTATATATATCTTTAGTTGACCAATTAATTTCTATTTATAGTAGAGACGGGGTCTCACTCTTGCTCAGGCTGGTTTCGAA
>CAUYRT010002820.1:0-24984 GCA_963574885.1 Lepilemur ruficaudatus | reverse complement strand
AGTGCCCATCAATCAATGCATGAGTGGATTGATAAAATGTTGTATATGTATACCATGGAGTTCTACTCAGCCACAAAAAACAATGGTGATCTAGCACCTCTTGTATTATCCTGGATAGAGCTGGAGCCCATTCTACTAAGTGACATATCACAAGAATGGAAAAACAAGCACCACAGGTACTCACCATCAAATTGGTATTAACTGATCAACACTTAAGTGCACATATAGTAACATTATTGGCTATCAGGCAGATGGGAGGGGGAGAAGGTAATGGGTATATTCACACCTAATGGGTACAGTACACACCATGTGGGAGATGGACACGCTTGAAGCTCTGACTCGGGTTGGGCAAAGGCAATATGTGTAACCTAAACATCTGTAACCCCATAACATGCTGAAATAAAAAATATATATGTAAATGGTCAAATCCTCTAAGATTGAGGAAGGTATAGTTCTAGGAAGTCATACATTATTAAGGATACAATACTTTTCTTGATATATCCAATTTAAATTCTTTCAGAAAAGACATTTATACACTATATAACTTTAGGCATGTAATCCTGAAGTACATGCTTACTCCTTTAAAAGCAAATGCTAATAAAAGATTCTGTAACAGAATGTTTAAAATTCCTATCACTAGAGACAATTCTGGTTCACCTTAGTATATTTTATGTCCCCTACCTACCCTGAAAAAGTGGTTAAAAAAAAAAAGACAGCAAGGGAAACAGAGTAAATTCACATTTATTTGTATTTCCTATATATCTTTCTCAATAGTTAGACTACTACAGGCAGGAGCACAAAAAAGAAAAACAAACATGAAAATTAAATATGATGTCCATCTTCACAAGTAGGCTGAGTATAATCACTTTAAAATGCTATAAATGTTTAAAGTTCTCTATTATCCACACACAAACAAGGTGGCCTCACAACATCCATAGTGGAGACTGGAGGCAGAGATTTTACTGACCATATTTAGCTTTGTATTCCCATTAGATGTATACTATACACTCTCAAAGACCTTCTAACTGATTTTGTCCTCTCCTATCCCAGGTTCAAATTAAGAAATCACCACCACCATGCCTCCCTGGCCCCCCAGTGAAGACCTTCAGGAGTGTGCTCTGACTGTGGTTGAGCCTCTTTCTGTGCCACCTTGCAGAGAACAGTGCCAGGGAGGCCACTGTGTCAGACCAAATGCAAAGGGATGGTGAATGTGTTCAGTATTTTGAAAGGATAGGTTTGAAATTTGGGAAAGGAGGAGAAAGCCTGAGCATATGGTTCTGCTACAGAGAAGATCACATACTACTCAAGATAGGCAGCTAATAACAATTACTTTAAACATGAGGAATTGATAAGATCAAAACATCTATCTTCCCTCTGTGGCCGGGATCTGGTGGAAATGATTGTAAAAAACCGGCGAGGATCAGCGAGCACTCAATAACCGCCTGCTGGCAAGAATGGTTGGCTGGATGGCCAGTGGTGGAGCACAGCGCCCAACTCCTCTCTCTATCTCACCAATCCCCACCTAGAAATGACCAACGCAGTATTAAGAGGAGAAACAGTCTGCACCTGTGTTGGAAAGATTAACTATGACTCAAATTTTAAATTAAAAATTCTGTAAAATATGCTAAAAATAGGACCCCAGTGAAGGTGATGATTTTAACTCATTCCCAGAAAAAACCTGCCTGGGAAGTAGTTGGTCTGTAGGTGCCAGAATGTCAAAACACCCCCCCCCTCCTTACTGCCACCCCGCACAGTGTAATGGAGGCTGAAGGTATGGAGAGTCACAGTCTTACCCTGAAACACAAAGGTTTGGGGTGGCAAGTGCCACCAGCACTCCAGCTGTCCCTAGGTGAGCACAGCTGGGAAGGAAAACAGGCACGCTGGCAACAGGAAGGCACTTATGGATAAATTCAGTACTTAAAAAGAATAGGAATTACCCAGGGAATAATCTCCCACTCCTGACTCCACACAAATAAAACACTCCACAAACTAGAAAAGAACTTTAAAAGATCTAATTCTTATCAACATTCTCAGGTAACAACAAAATTAAGCAAGAAATTCATAACAAAGGCCAAGAAAAACAAAACAACACAAAAAAGATAAAAAATACTCTCAATCCTTGGGAAAAGACGAAATCGCACTGCAACCAGAGTACTGTGAACACGAAAATACAAATACTATAAACTTAAACTTTAGGGGATGCAATCAAAGTTGTAAACAAGGGAAATTCCTTAGATCTAAAAAGTTAAGAATGAACAAAAACAGATGTACACATACTAGCTACATGACAAAAACAAAAACACTTCATTGAAGGATATAAAAGGAGAACTAAATAAATGGAAAGATTTATTATGTTCATTGATAGTAAGACTCAAAATTCTCATCGAAGAGCTAAAGTCACACTAAATTAACCTATGATTTTAATATACGTCTAAAGAAAATCCTGAAGGGATTATTTTTAGAAATTACAGAAATGCAAAAAATTCATTTGAAAAAAAATGTCAGAACAGGAAAATTTTTTAAAAGAAAGCAATTTTATAAAATTAACACTTAAAACAGTAGAGCAATGGTACTAGAATGAACAGATGAAGGAAAAAGAAAAGAAAGAGCTGATGAAGATAAATCAAAGTAATATGGTCGGGCACAGGTGGGCCTGCAGGGCTGGGTAGGATGCGTGCAGAGAAAGGCACCTTCGAACTGCTGAGCTGTGGTCTTGGGCATCATCTTTCTGTTGGATCCTTTAGCATTATGGACTGAGGTCTTTAAAAATGACTCCGGAAAAGTCCACGCCTAGAAATTTACGCTAAGAAATGATCAGACAAGTAAGTAAAGATTTATTCAAAGCTATTTATAACAGCCAGAAATGTACTAACAACTGGGCGTGACTGAGTAAAATGTGGTAAGGGGCACAAATTAAGAACATGTATCTACTTTAAAATGATTTCATATATGTACATTAATGTAAAAACCCATTCAGGGCATATTAAATAAAAAAGCACAATACAAAACAGTATTAAATATGATGCCCTTTATGAAATATTAATGTGTATCTAAACATAAATAAATATTATAAAAATCTGAAACATATATAACAAAGTAATCATAATTCTAGAAATTAGTGATAGGAGATTTCATATTATTTTATAATTATTCTGCACTGAATATGTGAATTATTTTTATTTTTATAATGTTAATATATTGATGGGGATGAAAATCTCCTTTTTACAATGAGGATAATTTAGAAGAATAGTTGAAATGAAACAATAAAACTTAAAAAATTCACTGGAACTTAAAAGAAAGAAGGAATATTTAAGGCATATTGAACATGTATTGGAATTTACCTAAACCATACCTACTATTTAATAAAACATTAACATCTTTAGAAAACTGTTGATAAAATCTTATTCCAATTCCTACTGAAATACGAACTTGCTCCAAGGGACCCTTTCTGTTGCTGTGGGTATACTCCTAGCTATCGGAGGAAGCGGAGGCTGCTGGACCCTGGCCTCCCTTTGTCTCCTGCTCTAGCTCCAAGGAAAATTTCCAGCAGAGGGCAGAAGCAAAAGGAAGGAGAGAAGAATTCTGAATTCAGGCTACCTCAGGGTTGATTCCAATAAACCTGTGGACCCTGCTCTGACACAGAACCAAAAGAGCAAAGAAGCTTCTCCCTCAATGATATTTTTATAGTACAGACAGGCACATGCCATTCTATGCAACTAATATATGCTCAAAAAAAAATCATAATAATATACTAACTTCTGTAAATAAAACAAATTTTAACTAATCAACATTACAATTTTTGATGGGATTCACATTATTTTCGGCTGTTTTTCAAATAGCAGTTTTAATCACTTTACTTTTATATTTTGTGGATGAAAATTAAGAAAATATCTGTAAATAAATAGCCTTAAACATATTAGGGAAGATCATCATTTAGCAGTATTCTTTTGTAAGTCAAATAATTTCCCCCAAATTTCTTGGTTCTGTATACTTTGTATGGTCACGCTGGTTTTATCATGGCACAATGACTTCTGTACGATATCTTGCTCACTAAGATTCATGTGTTTACCTGGCATCTCCCTAACAGACTGTAAATGCTTTGGGGAAAAGGACCATATTTTATACTTTGCTAGACACATACACACGGCATAATAAATATGAGGTACTAAGTAGGCTTTCCTAGGTGTACTTTAACTCTTCCTTCCTTGTCCATACACACAGTGTGTTTGCTATAGGAGGAGCTATGTAATTCCCAAAACCCTTTGGTTACTCAGCCCATCTTTAGTTAATAATATCCCTACACTATTTTGAACACATTGGAATCTGCCCTAATCTCAAACTTTAAAGGAAAGAACCCAGTGACCAACTAATACAATCAACACATTCTTAAGTTTTTAGAATGGGCTCACTTATACTGATCCCATGTCCAATCTTAAAATATTGGTCTATTTCCCTTTGCTCTAGGCCAGAGGACAGAACTAAAGCACAACTTGTCAAAAATTTGAAAGCTATTTTTCAGGTCAATCTTCCCCTATTAGGTTTAAGTAACTGCAGTTCCTTTATTTTGGGGACACAAACTGGCCACGAATTTGGCCTTGACAGTAATTACTGGAAACATGTTTTCGTACCTGCAGGAGGATCTCTGGATTGCCACAGCGCCCACTTCTCTCATACCTGGCCTGCTTCTCTCCTCTCTGTCACCTGCCTGCTCCCTTGGAGCATTTATTTCTGCCATTCCTCTCCACCTGACTTTATTCTTTACTCATGAGTCTAAATTTTCAATCCATACCCAGTATAAAACCTTAAATGCCAGCTAGTGATTAAGGAGTTGTTCCTATGACTGTCCTGTGCAAATTTCATGCAGGATTTGACTAATAATATTTACTGTGTATAACATAGAGTTTCATACTGAAGGGAGAAGGGCCAAACCCTCTCCTCTCCATTTCCTTTTTTGTCCTAATCTATAGAAATCTGAAGCAGAAACACATTTTCCGGTACGAATGCCAAGGAAAGTTCTGCTTTGGTGATTGAAGAAAACATAAACTACTCTTCTTACAAACGTTCTACACTAATTGAACTACCACAAAACTCTCTGCCTGTGTTTCACTGACATTTAATAAAACCCATTTTTTCTTCTTCTAGTCACAAAACTGCCTAGAGACCTACCGAGCACGAATGTTCTACAAAGCATTTTAGTGGGTAAGCCATTGAGCAAACCACACTTAAAAGCAGCCGGTTAATTTATTTGGTTCATCTTCCACCCCCTGTAATATTGAATTGTCATTATCACAATACTGAGAGCAATTTAAGCTCAATGGGAGCTAAGTACACAGAGAGGAAAAGCTGTTTCCAAGAGGTCTATTTTTTGTTGGAGAAAGTATTTTAGAGTTTTATTTCCCATAAATCCACATTCTGGCACTCAGCACTCTCGGTACTTATATTTCAACAGGAGCCCTCACATCCTCAGCAATATACTTTATTCTTCTATGTTTTGTGCTGATAAATCTATCTAGTGCTTTCCTACACTACAGAGTGGTGTAAGGGTGCACAGCCCAGAATCCCCGACACGTGTGGCAAGGTTCCTACGGGCTGCAATAAAGCCACCGATTCTGGAAGCCTAATGCCCACCATTACCCATCACCACTCTTCCCTGATGTAGGAAGGGAGTATGACTGGCCCCCTCTTTATCATCCTGTGATCTTTCAGGTTTATAAATCACTCGGCTCCTTCAAACTTCCTAAATACCAGCAACACTGCTAGCTCTGAGGCAGACAAGAAAGTAGGAAAGACCTGGCGGGGGCACCATCCCGTGGGGAAGTTGATACCAGGTGTGCTCCTACAGGAAGGACTGAGAGGCTGGGAGGAGACAACGATTCCCCAGAAGATAACCTCTGCTAGGTCACAGAAGGTGCGAGAGCTCAAGATAAAATAGAGAAATAAAGAAAAGTAAAACCCAGCAAATTCGAGCACGTCAAATGCTCTCAGTAGAAGACTGTCTCAGTAAAAATAAACAGAGTGTGTAATGATGAGGAAGACTTGTCACAAAAGGATTTAAATATCCAAGATGATGCGTGAAATCTGAAGTCCAGAAGGCAAGTGAGGAAAACACTAGTGAGTGTGGACTAGACCTGGGATGGGGCAGGCCACTGGGCAGAGGGAGTCTTGAATCCGATGGAGGCAGGAGTGATCAGGAACCCAGTGGAGCAGGTAAGTGCATTTGCCTAGCTTCCTAGTTTGGCTAAGTATCAAAGTTTAAAACACACAGCTTTTTTAAACACCACCAACAGCTTTACTAACTCCATCAAGAGAGAACATAAAACATGTAGGAAGAAAGATGGAATTTCCCAAATATTCTATTGCTTTAAACTCAGTGGTTATTTTCTAGACAAATTGTAAGTTATAACCCTACAATCTCCTTCACCTGAAGGGTATTTAACATGTTTAACATATTAATTGTCACACTAGAAAAAAAATTTTTTTCTTTGGGGCCATGGTGTTTCACTATAAAAATAGAATGAAAACTTCAAAAACAAAATGATCCCTTCTAATTTAATGAAAAATTTGTTATTTTTTATTGTTTTCTGTAAGTTAGATGCAATTAAATTATCAAGATTAACCGTAACAGTAAGAACATCAACAAGTAAGGTTTTCAGGAACCAGCTGCAGGGTTTTGCCCAGGGGCCACCCATCACACAACATGCATGCTGCAGCACAGCAGCGTGATTGCCTGTGCACCACACGGCTCCCAAGGTAAAGAGACATGTGAGTTACATACGCTTCACCAGGCCCTAGGCTCAAAACCAGCGTGAGTTAAATACAACTCACATGGCAGTTAGTGTGTTAAATACAGACCAAATGTTACTACCACAGAAAACCTCTGTACACAATGATTTCTAGAGCCTACTTGATTGGCCACTTGCTTCCAACCAGTATTTGAGTAAACAAAATTCCAATGCAACAGACTCTGGACAAACCCTTGAAGTTAGTTCATTCTGTGAAAACTATGTAGACAGATCAATGCTTTGAAATTTAAAAAAACACTGTATTAACAGTGTTTTTTTAACACTGTTAAACATCAATTTATCAACCAAGAAATCCAAGCCAAATGTTCTGTGAACAAAAGAAGCTAAATACTAGACGTGCCATTTAGGAGCAGTTTCCTTTAATGTAAAAAACAAACAAACAAACAAAAAACTGGAAACAGAGATCTATGTATCTACCTGCCCACCTATGCTGGTTTAGTAATCAAGCTATTACGTGAGGTAGGCTTCTATTTAAACTAGCAACCTGCAGTCTCTGCGTATGCAAACACACAATTGCAAATGTGATTTTAGAAATGATTGAGACACTTTCTAAATAGTTTTGCCACTAAAAAAATCTTCTATATGGATCCCACAGACTTAGTTGAGCTGGTTGTTAATGCCAAATATCTTGAGTCTATTTTTCAGTTTGCAGCTGTCTAAGGATACATTTCCTGGGGCTGAGCTCAAGGTCAGAACCCCTCAGCAGCAGGGTAGAGAAAAGACAAAAGTCATCCACTAGGTGATTAAACTTGAATTAATGTTCTGTGTGATGAACAAATATCTCTAATTTTAACTATCATAGTGTCAATCACAGATGACTGGTGAGAGATCCTTGCATGGTGAATATGTAAAAACATAAATAAAAAGCTGCTAAGTCTTGAATAACATAAAAAGTTACCTGAACACACAGGTTTATTTGAACAAGCCCTTCACTCAATTCAAAATAAAGCAAAGGGGGAAAAAATAAAGATCAAGACACTATCTGCAGAAGAATCCAAGTCAAAGGAACCCAATTTCAAGCACTGTAATCTACTCTCTATCACCTGTAAGAAAAACTGAAGCTCACTGGACACACTGGTCAGTCACGGAGAGCTTCCATGGAAGTGGCAGAACTGATGGCTTTTGGACAGACTTACATCCACATGATAACATATATTCATCCTCTCTTTAGATACTTCAGTGTCTACTCTAAAGTCTCATTTAGACTCCTATAGAATGCCTCCTTGGGAACAAGAATAATTACTCCAGATTTAGCCAAAATTGGAGAAAAGGCTGCAGGCTATTCAGTAAGCAGCAATAATTTGTGCTCAAACTGACAATAAATATCAAGTGGACAGTCTTCATTGTCCTGGCTTCTATGGTAATATTAAAAGCTGCCCTGAGCAAAGAATACAATCAGATAAATCACAAAGGAAGACACAGAACTAGCTAATAAATAAAAATGTTCAAAATCACTAATTCAAAGACGTTGCAAAATAGAAAAATGGAATATTTTTCTTTACATGCCAGATTGGCAAAGAGGATGTGGTGAACTAGGTACTCACACGCAGCTGGTATAAATTGGTATAAGTTTTCTGGAATGCAATTTTCCTTGGCAGTGTGTATCAAATGCCTAAAAAAAATCATAACCTTTGACTCAGTAATTCCAATCTTAGGAATCAATGCTACGAAAATATGCAGAAGAGTAGACAAAAGTTCATGCCCATAGATTTCAAGCTTCATTGCGGCATGATTTATGGTAACCGAACAATGGATACAACCTGAAGGTTCCCTAACAGGAGAATGGCTAAGAAAATTAAATAGATTCACAGGATGGAATATTATGTAACTTATTAAACAAAATGAGCTAAGAATAGTTTTAATAATAGGGAATTTCATGTGATGCACAATGTTAAGTTAAAACAAGGTCTAAAATAGTTCAGACTATACATTCTTTTACTGCTTTTCATTATTATAAAAGTAATGCATGTTTACTACAATAAAAGCAAAAATAAAAGCCAATCAAGGCCAAACAGAATACTCATAATCCTTCCCAGACACAAATACTGTTAATAATTTGATATATAGCCTACAGTCTTCCATGAATATACCTACCTACATAATTGTATTTCCACAAAGAAAATGCCATCAGGCCATACATACATTTTGGTAAAGTACCTCAACAGAAGCAATCTATCAAATGGTGGGCATTTTATTTGTTCCAACTGAGAAAGAGAAAAGCTGTTACCTAGAAACTGGCCTCACACTCACAGTTGGGCCTTGATGTTCTCCTGGTGAATATAAATAAATTCACAAACTATCAACATCAGACAAGGCCACTCCATGACCACAAAGGATCAGGACAAAAACAAGACCACGCCATAATCATGTCTGAATGCAAACAAGACACGAACATTTTTCAAGCCGCAAAAATGACCAAACACCTCCCAGCCTGGCTGCTTCTTTACCAATTACCTTAGCCTTTCCTCCTATTAGATAAGATTTGTTAAAATAACCAGTTGTAGAATTACTCTTGCTTCCTGACACCATTCAATCTAGAGCAAAGCCCTGATGCCTTAAACCTTTTCCAAATCACCTTGTACCAGCTCAAATCCTACAATATCTTCTTTCTAACATCTTCATCCTAATACCCCATGGGGTTGGCTCCTGGTGATCTTTGGCTGCTGAGCACTGACACAGCTAATTCACTATTGTTAGACAGTTAGTTAACATCAAATTTTCAGAGTTACAAAAAGGAATACTGGCTAGAATTCAATTAGAAAATTCAAAGAAAAAAACAAACAAGGGGAGGGAGTCAAAGGATTTCAAAATTGCCCCATGGCAGTACATACATATACACATACATAAAACAAATACACACATTTTTTCCCTCTAAAAAGATGTGGAACACTCATTTTCCTACCAAATCATCATTCTGATTAATGGTCTTATTAATTACATTCCAGCAACACCATCCCACCTGTATGTTTTTGGAAATCTACCACCATTTTTTTAAGTTAAGATTCTATGTATGCACAGCATACATAGGATCCTGAAGCAAAGTTGTGTTCAAGAAGCAGATTCAAGCCAAATACTCCTGTGAAATGACTGTGATTTAGTTTGTACTGGTTACACCAACAATGACTACAATCATGACCCTTTGCTTTATTTGGCTGTATTTTAAAGAAAGAGAGAAAGAGCAAGAGAGAGAGAGAACCTCCCAGTCAACTGGTGTTAAATCCCACAAGAAAACATGATGAGCATCTGTGAACCGGGCAATAATACTTGCACAGTCATGAACTGCTCAAGATACTTAAGAACAAGCACAGGGCTCTCGGCGTACAAAGGAAGACATTATTAGCAAAGAGCAAAGGATAGTTTGACTGCTCCAGAAAGAGAAATTAGAGAAATTAGAAATTAACATTAGAGTTCGGGGGGAAGCTACAATCAGTATGGAAACATTACATATGTAAAAGTTAGTCGACCTTATTAAAGAAAAAATTCTTCCACTCTTAATGGGTATTTGATGGATGTGAAACAAGGGGACTCACAGAAGAAAATGAAGTCACTATGGACCCATCTCTCCCTGCCCCTTGTGGGTACCATTCAAAGACTTTAGGAGTCCTCCTATACATTGATATCAAAAACGCAACTGATATTTGAGACAAATGAAAAATTTTGAAAGCAATAAAGAACTCTTATTTTTCAGAATTAAAATGATTTCTATTTTAAGCCCTAGATTTCTATTTTTAGCCTTAGCCAGTCTAGCAAATCCAGAAAAACTCACCAAAATATACTTAACAATAGAGCTATTTTACAACTTGGTTTTTCATACATAAAAAATGCTTGTGAAAGTTACATTTGTGTTTTACTTCCTATTAATTGGTGGTTTTAAATTGATTTTGGTATATTCACAGCATGAAATTAATTTCTAGGAATGGAACCACAACTATGTGTTCTCACCACATAGCTAGAAGAAATAAAGGTATTTATTTATAATGGTTCAATGTGCAACCATTAGGACATAAATTTGGTGGTTGCCTGTGGTTTAATTCTGAATTGACTGGGAAACCTTAAAGCACATATTTTTAATTCTTAAAAATGCTCAGAAGATTCACTTGAAAACTACAATGGTAAATAATGTGTGAGAAAAGCTGGCATGTAGAAGACTGTCTATGATCAACTTGCAGAAATATTATCCTGGAGATCCAAACATTGGACAGTAAACAGAGAAGAAATAAGTAATGCTGAAATCCTTCTAACCTCTAAAACTCAGCTCCAGTATGACCAGATGAAAAGCAAACACATAAGAGCGAGCCTATAATTTTCATGTTTAGTGATCACAGTGGTTAAGGCTTATTGGATTATCTAGATTCTAAAAAGATTTGCAACTGAGTTGGGCTGGAGGGAAATGGAGAGTTATTGGTCAAAGGGTATAGATTTTTCAGTTTTAAGATGAGTAAGTTCTGGGGATCTAATGTACAGTATGGTAATTATAGTTAACAATCCTAAATGTTTGAAATTTGCTAGGAGAATAGACTTTAAGTGTTCTCATCACAAAAAAAATGGCAACTGTAAGGTAATGGATGTATTAATTAACTTGATTGCAGCAATCATTTTACAATGTATACACATATCAAACCACCACATTGTACATCTTAAACATAGACAATTTTTATTTGTCAATGATACCTCAATAAAGCTGGAAAAAATAAAAATAATCTTGATAATTTTTAAAAAGATTTGGATTTTTTTAAAAAGCTGCTCTACTAAATCCGCTTTCAAAAAGCATTCAAAATGCAATTTGTTGTTTGCAGATCACTGCTGGAAGTCTACAAAAGCTAGTTGATGCTACCACCTCTGTCCTTCAGGTAAAATTTGCCATTTCAAATTTTCCTCATTTCATTCATGCAGGTCTTTTCCTCGTTTGCTGACTGACATTTTCCAGCTTACAAAGCAACCTGTCCCTGCAGCCAGGTCCCCTCATTCTATCCCACCATAACGCCAAACAGCTGACTAACTCATTTCTAAAAATGAACTCTACTGCAAACAGCATCGTGCCGATTTAATAATTTGTCAAACAGTAGAACCAGCTGTTATGAAGTGTGTTTCAGAGTTCAAATGTAAAGGTCCCATGAAGCTAAAGTTTATCTGCTGACAGACAAAGCTGGACAATTAAAAAAAATCCAGACAAGATCCAGTTGGCAGATATATTTCTAAAATAGAAACCTTATTTGCTATTATGCTCATGTATTAGAGTTCTTGCTACGCAAGAAAGTTACACTTAAAAAAAAATCCATTGGTTTGTGTTTGAAAGCTCTCTCCAATGGCACTTTCAAGAGATGCGCTTTTTCTTTCCTTTTTTCAACATGGAAACAAAACAGAATTCGGAATAAGCTTTTTATGCTCATGTGTCAAGCAGTGGAGTCCATAAATCCAGCTATGGCATTCAACTACTAAGACATTGCCTTGAAAACCTAAAATAAAAGTTTATGCCAAACAGACTATAGCTTTCTATTCCTAGTCCCAGGTGGATAAGGAGCTATCTCTAAAGACCTAAGAAGCTAGAACCTTAAAAAGAAAATACCAACAAATGTGTCAAACTACAGTTCCAGATTTTTTTCTGCTCCATTGCTATGTTTTGCAGCACTATTTTGAAATATATGTTCCAAATACTTCAAAAATTTTTACGAGAATAAAAAATGTTAATAACAATAAACAACTAAAATATTAGACAGCTCTCAAATGTTATGACATCATGAATATCTCATTGTGGAACCTCCATTTTCTTATTTAGCTCCTCTAGTCCCTGTGCCATTTTAACCCCTTGTTTACAGAAGTTGGTATATAATTTCAATGATTTAGCTGTCAATCTAGAGATCAGTGTTCTTAAGGTTTAAGAATGCCTTTATTCCATATTACACCTTCATATGGCTAGTCTTTGCTCCAATTTTTTAAAAGATTAAATTATTTCTTAAAGGCAGAAGGTCAACCCCTCAGTTATCTGATATTTGTCTTTACTCTTTTCCTCTATATGATCTGCCATCTGCTCTAAAACACAGAGGTCTTGATATCTATGACATATGATTATTGCAAGGTTATCACCATTTGCCAAATATTGGGCTCTTCAAACTTGTTCTGTTTAGCTTATGGCGCTAGTTTAAAATTGCAGTTGAAATGATTAGGGTAGCTATTGGGCCAACACAGTCTTTGTTTTTCTCATTTTTCAAAGACACAAACTCCCATAACTCAGTTATAAAAAGAACAGCTCCTCCTAAAAATTTGCTAACACTTTTTTCAAAATGAAAGTAATCATTTCACAATAGTCTCCCTTTTTTAATATCACCTTCTAAAAGCTTTTTAGTTTTTAAAATCAAAGATATATTTATGAATGAAATTAGAACACTTCCTGAAATATCAACTGAATAAATCTATTTCAAAACAAACAAAACACACTAATATTGAAACCATGCAGCATAAGTAATCTTTAAAAGTGCATACCATACACACACAGAAGAAAGAAATTCTCTGGAGATTGGTGCATGCCACACACCAAGCCAGTGTACATTTTGAAAATCTCTATTTTACTATATACAAAGAAGTCATTATAGTTCATCAAATGCACACTAATTTTTACTAATCACTGATACATATTACATAATAAATTTTAATGGATCCAAAGAAATCAGTCAATAGTTTGTACAAGTTCTTAAATAGAGGACACATTCACATGTTTCTAAAGCCTCTAACATAAGTAAGAAAAATTTGTAATGGCTTTTAAAAGGGGAAAAGCCCAAAGTCAAAATGTTTTAAGAATACAGATGGTCCCAGACTTATGATGATTCAATTTATAATTTTTCAACTTTATGATGGTACCCATACAACTATTCTGTTTTTCACTTTCAGTACAGTATTCAATAAATTACATTAGCCTTCACTTGACATGGACGACCTGCCTTGCCATGTGGAAGCCCTGCCCCACAGAAATGCTTTGAGTACACACAGTAATTCATCAGATAAGACTGGTGCCCAGGGCGCTGGCTCCTCATCTCACTCAGGCTTATGCCAAAGATGTAAAATTTGGTGCATATGCCTGAGCCTTAATGCTTCAAGGTGTAGACCTTTTAGCCAATGCTGTAGCTGTTACAATGGGGCCAAAGGGAAGATCAGTGATTACTGAACAGAGTTGGGAAAGTCCCAAAGCATGAAAGATGGTATGACTGTTGCAAAGACAACTGACTTAAAGGATGAATATAAAATTACTGGAGCTAAACTTGTTCAAGATGTTACTAATAACATAAACGAAGAGGCTGGGGGTGGTACAACTGTATTGGCATTATATTGGCATATTGTGTTACTGTATTGGCCTGCTCTATTGGCAAGGAAGGCTTTGAGAAGATTGGAAAAGGTGCTAATCCAGTGGAAATCAGGAGAGGTGTGATGTTAGCTGTTGATGCTATAATGTCTGAACTTAAGAAACGGTCTAAACCTGTGCTAACCTCCCCTCCCCCACACAAAGAAATTGCTCAGGTTGCTACAATTTCTGCAAATGGGGACAAAGAAATTGGCAACATCATTTCTGATGTGATGAAAAAGGTTTGCAAGAGAAGTGTCATTACAGTAAAAGGATGGCAAAACACTGAATGACGAATTGGAAACTACTGAAGGCATCAAATTTGATCAAAGCTATATTTTTCCATATTTTATTAACATATTAAAAAGTCAGAAATGTGAATTCCAGGATGTCTTATGTTCTATTGAGTGAAATAAAATTTCTAGTGTCCAGTCCATTATACCTGCCTCTTGAAATTGCCAATACTCATCATAAGCCCTTGGTCATATTTGCTGAAGATGTTGATGGAAAAACTCTGATTATACTCATTTTGAATAGGCTAAAAGTTGGTCTTCAGGTTGTAGCAGTCAGAGCTTCAGGTTTTGGTGATAACAGAAAGAAACAGCTTAAACACATGGCTATTGCTACTGATGTTGCAGTTTGGAGAAGAGGGATTGACCCTAAATCTTGAATACATTCAGCTTCATGAGTTAGAAAAAGTTGGAGAGGTCATTGTGGCCAAAGATGATGCCATACTCTTGAAAGGAAAAGGTGACAAGGCTCAAACTGAAAAACACATTCAAGAAATCATCAAGCAGTCATCTATTATGACTAGTGAATATGAAAAAAGAAAACTGAATGAATGTCTGGCAAAACTTTCAGATGGAGTAGCTGTGTTGAAGGTTGTTAGGATAAGTGATGCCCAAGTGAATGAAAATAAAGAGTTACAGATGCCCTTAATACTGTAAGAGCTACTGTTGAAGAAGGCATTGTTCTGTGGAGTAGGGTGGTTGTGCCCTACACAAGTGCACTCCAGCCTTGGACTCATTAACTCCAGCTAACGAAGATAAAAAAGTTGGTATAGAAATTATTCAAAGAACACTCAAAATTCCTGCAACGACCACTGCTAAGAATGCAGGTATTGAAGGATTTTTGTTGGTTGAGAAAATTATGCAAATTTCTCAGAAGTTGGCTATGAGGTTGTGCTTGGAGATTTTGTGAATATAGTGGAAAAAGGAATCATGGATCCAACAAAGGTTGAAGAACTGCTTTACGGGATGCTGCTGGGGTGGCCTCTCTGTTAACTACAGCGGAAGTTGAAGTCATTGAGATTCCTAAAGAAGAGAAGGACCCTGGAACAGGTGCGATGAGTGGCATGGGAGGTGGTATTGGAGATGGCACAGTCTAATTATTAGAATAGAGCTTTACCATTAGTATTAATGAACTAGGATAGGAAACTCAAGGCAGTGTTCCTCACCAATAACTTCAGAGAAGTCAGTTGAAGAAAATGACTGAAGAAAAGGCCAACTAAGGTTTAAGGAAATCACTATAACCATCAGGTACTGGTTTCAGCTGACAATATGTAACCTTACTGTTGTCATTATCCATTCCTACAAATAATCTATTTTGTATTTTTGAATAAAAAAAATTTATACTTTCCTGATACTGGGTGCAAGAGCCATGTACCAATATACTGCTTTCAACTTAAATCACTGAGACATTTTTACTAATATTCTGTTAAGATCAAGTTTTTGGTGCTTGAATCTCACCAGATGAGAAGTTAAGAAGCAGCATTTCTGTGGAGAGTAGGAATAACTGCATATATACAAAGTAGAGAAATATCCAATTATGTGACAACCTTTGTGTAATAACTGGTTTAAAGTTAAAAATATTACATTAGATATTCAACACTTATTATAAAATAGGCTTTGCTTTAGATGATTTTCCCCAACTGCAGGCTAGTGTGTTCTGATCACTTTTAAGGTAGGCTAGTCTAAGCTATGATGTTCAGTAGGTTAGGTGTATCAAACGAATTTTTGACTTACAATATTTTCTACTTATGATGGGTTTATTGGGATATAACCCCATCATAAGCTGAGGAACATCTGTAGTTAGTTTGTTTGTCATCCCATAAGTAATTACAGAAAAATTAGTGGCTCTAAAACCTAAAATGGGTACTGGAACAAGGATAAATAGATTAATAGAATTGAGAGTCCAGATATAAATTCTAATATTCATGCTTAACTGATTTTTGACAAAGGTGCCAAGACAATGGAGAAAGAATAGTTTTTTAACACATGGTGCTAGGACAACCGGATATCCACATGCAAAAGAATAAATTTGGACTCCCTACCTTACACCACACATAAAAATGAACTCAAAGTATATCCTAATTTAAGAGTAAAAACTATAAAACACAGGCATTAATCTTCATGATCTTGAATTAGGCAATGATCTCTTAGACACAATACCAATAGCAGAAGCATTAAAAAAAAGAAAAGATAAACAGGACTTTACCAAAGTTAGAAACTTTTGTGCTTCAAAGGACACCATTGATAAAATGAAAAGATAACTGATAGGCTGAAAAAAATACTTGCAAATCATATATCTGATAAGGAACATATATCCAGAATATTAAAAAATGTTTATAACTCTATAATAAACAACCTATATAAAAATGGGTAAACAATTCAAGTAGACATTTCTCCAAAGAAGATAAGCAAATGGCCAATAAGTACATTATTAGTCATTAGGGAAATGAAAGTCAAAACCACAATGAGATATCACTTAACAAGCACCAGAATGGCTGTAATCAAAAAGGCAAACAGAAATGAACACTGGTAAGAATGTGCAGAAATTAAAACACTCTTATTTCCAGAGAGAATGGGCAGACAACTTTGGAAATGGTACAACCACTTAGGAAAACAGTTTGATAATGCTTCAAAGTGTTCAACATAGAGTTATCATATGATTCAACAATTTCACACTCAAGAGAAAGGAAAACACATAGCCACAAAAAATTGCACAGAAATGTTCACAGCAGCATTATTTATAATAACCAAAAGGTGGAATTAATCCAATGTCAGTCAACTGATAAAATATGACATATCCATAGAGTGGATTATTATTTGGCCATAAAAACAAATGAAGTACTAATACATGCACGCTACAATACGGATATATCTAGAAAACTAAAGAAAGAAGCCAGACACAAAGGCCACATATTGCAGGATTACATTTCTGTGAAATATCCAAGATTTATATGAAATATCTAGCACAGCAAAATTTAGAGAAAGAAAATACATTAGTGATTGGCTAGGGATAGGAGGAGAAAAGAAAGGAAGATTGGCAATGATTGCTAATAGGTACAATGTTTTTTTATTGAGGTAATAAATATGTTCTAAAATTAGATTATGTTGATGGTTATTCAGTACTATCAACACATTAAAAAGCACTGAACAGTACACTTTAATCTGGTGAACTTTATAGTATGCAAATTATATATCAATAAAGCTATTTTAAAAATCTAAAAGAAAGATGACTTAATATCAATTACTTACACTGGCATGTGCAATCACATGATTTCTCATTCCAAAATATCATATACGTACTTTTATCACACCCAGTATACTAAGCCTTGTATAAAATACATTAAGCCCTTTAGTATGTGTTTTTTCTTTTAAATTATTTTTAATCCAGAAATTATAACTTAATAACATCATTTTAATTCAATTTTTCAACAGATCTTTGCAACTGTGAATTGTGCTGCAAAAAACATTTGAGTGCAGTTGTCTTCTTGATAAAATGACTTCTTTTCCTTTAGATAAATACCCAGTAGGAGGACTGCTGGACCAAATGGTAGGTCTACTTTTAGTCCTTTGAGGAATCTCCATACTGTTTTCCATAGAGGTTGTACTAATTTGCAGTCCAACCAACAGTGTATAAGCATTCCATTCTCTCTGCATCCATGTTAGTATCTATTGTTTTTGGACTTTTTAATAAAAGCCATTCTAACTGATGACATCTGATTGTGCTTTTAGTTCGCAATTCTCTTATAATTAGTGATGTTGAGCATTTTTTCATATCTTTATTGGGCATTTGTCTATCTTCTTTTCAAAAGCTTCTGTTCATGTGTTTTGCCCACTTTCTAATGGGCTTGTTTTTTTCCTTACTGATTTCTTTGAGTTCTTTGTAGATTCCGGTTATTAACCTTTCATCAGACATATAACTTGTGAGTATTTTCTCTGATTCTGTAAGTTGCCTACTTGCTCTGTTGATTATTTCCTTAGCTGCGCAGAAGCCTTTTAATTTAATCAAGTCCCATTTATTTATTTTTCTTGTTGCTGTGATTGCCATTGGGGTCTTCCTAATAAATCCTTCATCAAGGCTGATTTCAAGAAAGTTTTTCCAACTTTTTCTTCCAGAGTTCTTATGGTTTAATGCCTTACATTTAAGTCTTTTATCCATCTTGAATTAATTTTTGTGAGTGGTGAGAAATATTGATCCTATATCATTCTTCTGCATGAAAACTGGCTATCCAATTTTCCCAGCACCATTTATTGAATAGGGTTTCTTTTCCCCAGTGCGTATTGTTGTCTGCTTTGACAAAGAGCGGTTGGCTTGTATGTGGATGGTTTCATATCTGGGTTCTCTGTTCTGTTCTATTAGTCTATTTTTGTGCCTATACTATGCTGTTTCAGTTACTAAAGACTTGTAATATAGTTTGAGTCTGGTAATGTGACCCCTCCGAGTTGTTCTTTTTGCTTAAGATTGCTTTGGCTATTCAAACTTTCTTCCGGTTCCAAATGAAGTACAGAATTATTTGTTCTAGATCTGTGAAATATGACATTGGTATTTTGATGGGATTGCATTAAATCTGTAATTCACATTGGATAGTATGGACATTTTAACAATGTTAATCCTACTGATCCATGAACATGATATGTTTTTCCATTTGTCTGTGTCATCTGCTATTTCTTTCCTCAGTGTTTCACAGTTCTCTTTGTAAAGATCTTTCACCCTCTTGGTTCAGTATATTCCTAGGTATTTTATTTCCTTTGTAGCTACTGTGAATAGTATTGAGTCTTTGATTTGACTCTTAGCTTGACTGTTATTGTTGTATAGGAATGCTACTGATTTGTGTACATTGGTTTTATAACCTGAGACTTTGCCTAATTTATTTATCAATTCCAGGAGACTCTTCATGAAGTCTTTGGGGTTCTCTAGATAAAAGATCATATCATCATCAGAAAGCAATAGTTTGACTTCCCCTTTCCTGATTTGGATACCCTTTATTTCCTTCTCTTGCCTGATTGCTCTGGCTAAGACTTTCAGCACCATGTTGAATAGAAGTGGTGACAGTGGGTACCCTTGTCTTGTTCCAGTTCTTAGAGGGAATGTTTTCAACTATTCTCCATTAAATAGACTTAATGGAGAATGTGGGTTGACTGTTGACTGTGGGTTTCTCATACATGGCTTTTATAATCTTAAGATAAGTTCCTTCTCTACCTAGTTTGTTGAGGGTTTTTATCATGAAAGGGTGATGAATTTTGTTGAATGCTTTTTCTGTATCTACTGAGATGATCATAAGGCCTTTGTTATTGCTTCTGTTTATGTGGTGAATCACATTTATTGATTTACATATGTTGAACCATCCTTGCATCCCTGGATGTAGGGTGCTTGGTAATGGTGGATTTTTTATTTTTTTTTTTTTTTTTTTTTTTTTGTGATGTGGAGTTCAATTTGGTTTGCTAGCGTTTTATTGAGGATTTTTACATCTATATTTACAAGTGATAACGGCCTGTAGTTTTCTTTTCTTTTTCTTCCTTTTTTTTCCTTTGGTTGTATCCTTTCCTGGCTTTGATATCAAGGTGATACCGCCTTCATAGAACGAGTTCAGCTCCTTCTCAATGATATGGAATTTCTGCAGTATGGGTACCACCTCACCTTTGTAGGCTTGGTAAAATTCAGCTGTGAATCTGTATGGGCCAGGGAGCATTGTTATTGTTATAAGATATTTTTTTTATCAGTGCTTCAATCTCATTGCTAGTTATTGGTCTGCTCAGGAGTTCTGTTTCTTCTTGATTGAATCTGGGGAGGGTGTGTGTTTCCAGGAATTTGTCCATTTCCTCTACGTTTTTGAGTTTATGTACACAGAGATTTTCATAGTATATACAGTGATACTTTGTATTGCTGTGGTACCAGTTGTAATATCTAATTTTTCATTTCTGATTGAGCTTATGGGTCCTTTCTCTTCTATTCCTAGTTAATCTAGCAAGAGGTCAACAATTTTGTTTATCTTTTCAAAGAACTAACCTATTGTTTCATTGATCCTTTGTGTTTTGTTTTGTTTTCCATTTTGTTTAGATCTGCTCTGATCTTATTTATTTTCTTTTACTGGCTTTAGATTTAGTTATTCCTTTTCCAGTTCCTTGAGATGTGTCATTAGATTGTTAATTTGTGAGCTTTCTGTCTTTTTGATGTAGGCATTTAAGGCTATGAATTTTCCCCTTAGGATTGCTTTTGCTGAATCCCATAGATTTTGGTAGCTTGTGTTCCCTTTGTCATTAAATTCAAGCAATTTGTTTATTTCCATCTTAATTTCATTATTGACCTAGTAACTGTTCAGCAGCAGGTTATTTAATTTTAATGACTTTGTACAGAATTGAGTATTTCCCTTGGAATTGATTTCCAGTTTTATTCCACTGGGGTCTGAGAAGATACCCAGTATGATTTTTATTTTTTTTAAATATGTTGAGACATGTTTGTGGGTAAGAGATGATCAAACTTGGAGAATGTTTCATGGGCTAATGAGAAAAATATATAATTAGCAGGTTTTAGGTAAAATATTTTGTACATGTCTGTTAGGCTCATTTGTTCTAGAGTCCCATTTAAGTCCAGTGTTTATTTATTTTCTGCTCTGATGAGCTGTCCAGTTCTGTCAGTGGGGTATTGAATCCATGGCAATCTTGATGCTTTAACTCTTTGCTTAGGTCTAGTAGCTTTTGGTTTATGAATCTGGGTGCTCCTGTGTTAGGTGCACAAATATTTAGGATTGTTATATCTTCTTATTGATTTGTTCCCTTTATCATTATATAGTAAGTATCATTGTCTTTCTATACTGTTATTATTTTAAAGTCTATTTTATCTGATATGAAAATGACTATACCTGCTTTCTTTTGGTTTCCATTTGCATGGAATATTTTTTCCATCCCTTCACCTTGAGTCTACATGAGTCCTTGTGAGTTAGATGTGTTTCCTAAAGACAGCAGAAAATTGATGTATTTTTTCATCAATTCCAGCAGCCTATATCTCAAATGTGGCATTCAGACCACTTATCTTGATTATTAGAATTGATATGTGAGATGCTGTTCTGTTCATCCTGTTGTGTAATAACTTACTGCTTTGTTTTATCTCTTGTGCTATTGTTTTATATGAACTCTGACCTTTAGCTTTTGGGTGGTTTTACACTGGTGAGTGTCTATTGTACTATTCCATGTATAATGAGGTTCTGAGTATTTCCTGCAGGGCAGGTCTGATCTTGATAAATTCCCTTAGTGTTTGCTTGTCTCAAAAAGTCTTTATTTCTGCTTCAGGTATGAAACTTAGTTTTGTAGGATACAAAATCCTAGGCTGTCATTTTTTCTATTTAAGAAGACTGAAGGTAGGGCCCCAATCCTTTCTGATTTGTAAGGTGTCAGTTGAGAAGTCTGTAGTTAGCCTGATGGGTTTTCCTTAGTAAGTTATTTGATGTTTTCACCTCATGGCTCACAGGAGGTTCCTCCTTTGTGTTGACTATGGTCAGTCTGATGACTATGTGTCTTAGTGATTGTCTCTTTACAATGAATCTCCCAAGTGTTTGTTGAGCTTCTCTTACCTTGATGTAATGTCTAAATCTCTAGCAAGACCAGGGAAGTTTTCCTCAATTATTCCTTCAAATAGGTTTTCCAGTCCTTGTGAGTTTTCTTCGCCCTGAGGGATGCCTATGATTCTTACATTTGGCCATTTTACATAATGCCATACTTCTTGTAGGCTTTATTCATTCCTCTTAATTCTCTGTTCTTTATTTTTGACTGAGTTAATTTTAAAGAGTTGTCTTCAAGCTCTGAGATTCTTCTGCCTGGTCTAGTCTATTCTTAAAACCTTCCACTGTGTTTTGTATTTCCTTAAATGAATTTTTCATTTCCAGTTCTATTTGTTTTTTTTTAAAAAATGTCAATCTGTTTAGTGAATTTTTCATTCATTTCCTGATTGTTTTTCTGATTTCTTCAAGATGGTTTTCCATTTTCTCTTGGATTTCATTGAGCTTCCTTACAATCCATATTCTGAATTCTTTATCTGTCATTTCAATAGTTTCGTTTTGGTTGGTATCTATTTATAGACAGCTGGTGTTCTCTTTTCAGGGTGTCCTTTCACTCGGATTTTTCATACTTCTGGAGTTCTTTCACTGATTCCTTCTCATCTGGGGCAGCTGTCACTTCTTACTTTTGGATTTTCTTTTGTTTAGATGAGGCTCTTTTTTTTCCTTTCCCACTCACTCATAAGGGTGTGTCTGTAGCCTATGTTGGGTAAGAAACTTTGGCTTTGCTTGTGGATACTTTGATGAGGGTCTAGGTTCTGGATGGATGCCTTGGTTACAGATATTCTTAGTGTGGTGTTTTTCTCAGTGGCTAGTTTTTTTGTAGGCTATAGCAGTGGTGAGCTATGTATATGGGCAGATTCCTTGTCTCTCTTTGATGAGGGAGTAGGGAGGTCTTGAGGTCCTTTCTCTTTCCCCAGCCCTGTGGTCTTCCTAACATTGTGAAATGTATTGGCATGCCCAGGTTACTCTCTGAGACAGAAGGTGGTGCTTGTGGGTAAGAATCAATCACATCCTACATGATTGAATCAGTAAATGATGCAAAGGGATATACAAATTTACCTCCCTGTCAATAGGTAGTACGTGCCATAAGGAACAAGCTGCAGTATTGTTTTGGGACCAGTGACCAGCTGTAGTCTCTCAAGAGAAGCACTCGAATGCCCCAGGTGGTGGGTGGGGTCCTGGAACTTCCAGGCGAGTCTGTATTCTCCACCACAGCATAGTTGGGTGGGGGAATGAGGCTGGGCAGGGCTGGGTTGGGTGAGCCTGCCTTCAGGCTCCACAAAAGCTGGTAAGGTAGCTGTTTCAGTGGGGGTCAAAGGTCCACTCACAGGCTTCTGAGGAAATCACCATGCAGGGACCAAGGTGGCCCCACCTAGTCAGAAAATCTGCTTGTGGAGGCAGGGGCTGTGTAAGATCCACAATGTGAATGTTTGGAGAGGATTTCACTCTTCTCCCACCCCACTCTGCAGTCTCTGTCTGGCATCTCCTGGGGCAGGAGCTCAAACTAGCTGAGTTCCCCAGAAATGACACTGTAGGCTGAGGGCTTCCCTGTCCAGGATACTGCCCTAGGCTGAGAGCACAGTGTTCCTTTGTGGGGAGGGGTACTACACAAATGTGCTGTGGCTGAGACTGACACTGAACTCTCTCATCAGTTCTGCCCACGCAGGCTCCCTCGACTCCCGACATTAGTTCACAAACCTCCCCTCTGTGCTCCTGAGCAACATGATCAAGCCCGAAGGGTATAGGATCTGACCTGTGCGCCTGTCCCCAGGTCCCCAAAAATCAATCCCTGACCACACCAGGCAGAAGCATGCTGATCCCAAATTGCCTATGGGGTGCTCAAGCAGGTTTATGTTCCTCCACTTTGGGCTGTGCCCTGCTCTGATGGAGCAGATGGGCAGGCAGCACCGGGGAGGGCTGGTGAGCAGGGAGCCCACAGACCAAGCACCCCTTAGTTCTCTGCAGGTCTTTATGAGGAAAGGTTTGGGCCCCACTCTCCATGGAAGCCCTATCAAAGGGTAAGAAGCAAATCCAGAGAGCCTCAGCTGAAGTCTCTCTCTTGGCAGCCATGGGTAGGGCAGAGGCAGGGAAGGAAAAGAGTCTGGAGGAAAGCTAGTGCTCTGGTTGTCTCTGTCCCTCTCTCCAGAGCAGCCCACCTGCAATGTCCAGGCTCTGGGATCACGTATGTCCCCCATGACCCACTGGCCCCGTGTGGCTCCCACAGTCTGGGCCGCGGTTGGGAAACATTTGTGTGTGAATGAGCAACATGAAAACTGAGGGACTGAAGCCCCATGGGGAAGACAAAGGTGCATGGTAGATGGAGAATCAATATGGCGCCAGTTGTCTTGGCTCAGGTCTGTGGTGACAGGAAGTACCCTAAAGGGGCTGGCAGCCTGGTGATTTGTCCTCAAAAAGTTCCCAGTTCACTGGAAGCAGCAGACAACAGCAGCTTTTGGACGTGCCAGCCAATATTTTGACCCTCCTGACAGAGCTTCCTGCTAAAGCACTCTTAAATTTTCAAACTATGAGACAGAAAATATTTGTTGTTTAAGCCATTAACAGCAAAAAAACCCCAGCGACCCATTCTTTACCCCACTGAGTTTTCAATAAAAACACATGGGTTCAAATCACAGCTAAGCGAATTTATGCTACATTGCACACAAAATTTCCTAGCCAGAAAAGTGTTCAGTAAAGAAATATGAATAGAATTTTAAAACTATTCTTTCCTGAGGCTGACAAAATCAAGTAAAGTAATTATTTTTTTAGGAGTGGATGAGCTGAAGATCTAAGCTAGGGAATGTGAGATTAAGTCTGTAATTCCCATTATTCAGTCCTGTGGATTTTTTTTTTTTTTTTTTTTTGAGGCAGAGTCTCACTCTGTTGCCCGGGCTAGACTGAGTGCCGTGGCGTCAGCTTAGCTCACAGCAACCTCAAACTCCTGGGCTCAAGCAATCCTTCTGCCTCAGCCTCCCGAGTAGCTGGGACTACAGGCATGCGCCACCATGCCC
>CAUYRT010002819.1:0-18521 GCA_963574885.1 Lepilemur ruficaudatus | reverse complement strand
GAATACGTTATGATTTAAGTTGATTTTTGTTTTGGAGGTGCCTCTCATTTATTTTATTCAAGCACAATGAATGAAAATTATTGATTATAGTGTGCTAAACAAAATAAAATGAATATCTTGATTAGGTGACAAAATAAAATTTACAGAACAGACAAGTGATATATTTTACTAAAATATCCATTATAGAATCACTTTTAGTTGTAATATTATCATGTAAATATGAGATGGTTTTCGGTTAAACATTACTTAACAGTATTTACTTCACATCTAGAACTGGAGTTAAGCTTATAAGAAATAACAAGAAAAGAAGTAGTTACATGCAACTGTATAACAGAATTAATGATATGCATCACCAGAGGGATAGCATAATACACATTTACACACTTATCCCACATATTAAAACAGAAAACAATTCAAGATTAATAAGATTAAATACTAATGTATGTTGGAGGGTACTAAATAAGGTTGGGGAACACGGAGATCACTGGCAATTAAAATCTGGGAACCACATTACTGAGGAAGTGAGATTTGAGATATGGCTTGAAAATGGGAAGGCTTTAATAAACGAACAAGAGTTGAAAATAAACACTAGAAGGAACAGTTTTGGAGTGAAGACGACGCTAGGCAGCACCTGAAGGTGGAAATAGGTATTGGAGGCCAGGGCAAAACATGAAAACAGATAAGGAGTTTATATTCCAGCATATAATATTTAGAATGACGCTTTGTGACATCTACTTGAGAAAAAACCTTGATAACTGATTATTAGTTTTAGTCTTTGAAAATTTTTTCAGAAGGATGGAAATATGGAGGCAATTTCTTGTTCTGTGGTCATGAGAACACACTTCAATCTCTGACTGCAGGTAGTGCAATTGACCTAAAGCTCCAGCTACAGTTCACACTTCCCCCAGCCAGGCACTGAGCGCATCAGGGTCACTGAACCATTACTGCTCCTGAGAGACGAAGGATGCCTTTGGCTCTAGGACCCCCCAAAAGACTCCTTGGTCCCCGCCCTGAACTTTCTTTAGAACTGCACAGCTCTTTAAAACACTTCCATCCACTCTTCTTTTCTTCCCCTTCTCCTTCACTTGGGGTCAGACCTGAGTCTGAGTCTGATGGCTCTCCCAGCCTCTCCCCATTTTCTGTCACAGGCATTTCCTCTAACAAATGTATTGCATATTTAATCCCAGCTTAGTATCTGCTTCTAGGAGGATTCAGATTAACACAATATGAAACTATTTTTGATAAGTCTGGATATTTTATAATCACCTGTTTTAGTTTACAATAAATACAATTTATTCCTTCCAAAAAAAAAAAAAGAAACTATTTGGTGATGTTCAAGATCAATAATCTTGGGAAATGGGTAGCTAGGAAAGTTCAGATACTAGGTAGAACCAATTTATCATATTTCAACTTATAAACTCTGGCTGCATTTATGTTCAGTCCCTGTCCTAAGGTAAACTTTATTTCCAATCTCTCCTTGGTCTTTTGTTTATTGAACTTGATAAGTAGTTTGTTTAGCTATGTTAGCATCATCAAACTTTGAAAGGAAAGCTTAAGAACAAATTATATAGTATGTTTGTCCCATTAAACCTTTAATTATAATTCATATTTCCATGACATACATATTTAGAAAAGTATAAATATCTACAAAATAAAAATAGACAGAAGAGGGCCTACATACCTTATTAGTATTTGTATTGATCCCAACAAGAAAAACAAGTTCAGCAAGAAATAGGCTACAACAGAGATTTTTGTGAATTGTTGTCCTGGTGCTTTGAATTTCACTGAAGAACCAGAAGGTGAAAATGCACATGGCAAGACAAATCAGTGAAATAATTATCCCTAGTTGAGTGATCCTTGTAAGAATATTATAATCTTTAATACCCTAAGGGAAAATAATAATAAAGCTGTTAAGAGAATAAGTCGGTAACTTCTCAAAAGAACTACAACATATAATGAACTTCCTTTTTCAGTGAAACATTAATCAAAATGTTCATAAAATGTAAAACTATAAATGTGCATTTATATGAGAAATATTTAATACTTTTGAAAATCTTCAATATCCAGAGAAATCTGATATAAATTATGTAGCACTTTTACAGTTCTGTAATTGGTGATTTTTTTTTCTAGACATAGTATTTATTAGTACATGGTTTAACAATGTTATCGTCATCAATTTCATTATATTAGAAAGGCAATTCCTTATTGTAATGTAAAAATGGTTAATTAAAACAGATTTATCAGTGGTAAGACCAAGTCTTATTTCTATGTGGTGATTCATCTAAAACACATTAAGCAGAGGTGTTAGCAACGCTGCATATATGAAATATCAAAGTAGTATAGTCCAGAGACTTTGAAAAGGGGAATGTTGGTTTTATTCTAACTAGATGAATATTTATTTTTATATACAAATAGAGACTTTTTTGCTTAACACTCAGAAAAAAAATCACTTTTATGATTGACAATATGTGTAGGCAGATTTATTTGGCTACTTTATATACTTAATGATGGATTCTAAATATATGTGGAAATAAGCCTGTAATCTAATGAAGATCATGACACAGGGTTATAAAATAAGAAATTATTTGATAATTATGTAATATAAGTAAAATATTACCAAAGCAAAATACATATTAAAAAGCTATTCACCATAGGGATTTTTCATGTTTGAAAATTTTGTGGGGTTCCACACTGCTAAAAACATTACATTAGTTATAAATGTACTAATACTTACTGATTAAGTATCAGACGTTTTTAGGTACTTTGTCAATGGTAAAAATATACTTTCAACAAAAAGGCAAAGTCCCTTAAATTCCATGATACATTAAGATGGTAAATAGCTCTTGAAAGAAACATTCAAAACTAATTTAACATGTAATCTACTAGATATTACAGACTACATCAATCCTAGACTCAAAATAACCTACAATCTATATATTATTAGATGTGATATCTTAGAAGGCAGGTAGGAAAACAAAGACTAAAAGAAAGATAAGGTTGGGATTTTATCAATTATATTAAATATGCTATTTACACTGTGGAAAAACATATAAAATTAATTATTTTCTTGAATGATATCAAAAAAAGAAAAAAAGAAACATGGATAGGCAGATTTATAAATATGAAATGGAAAACTGTCTTACAATGGAATGACTGGAAGACATCAAAATTGCAAAATGTGTCAGGTGATTACACTGGCAAGAGGTGTGGGTCTCATTAGAGTATGTCAGCTCACAGCCTTCTGAAGACCAGCTGCCATTCATGGTATCAGGTGAGTAGTTCCAAAATGCACAAAGACGCCTATATTTATCTGTGGTCTGAAAAAGAGACATTTTACTTGGGGTTAAAAGAGAAAAAGTTGCATGTACAGTATCACTTTGGTCATATTTAAGATAACCATTTATAAGATTTAAACAATGCTTAAAAGTGAAACATAAAATAAATTCTAATAAATCTAGGCTGCTGTTTTGTGGAAGAATGCAAATTGATATCGCAAAAATTCTGTACTTTGTCAATCTTGTGTCACAAAGTTGTGATCATTTTTATTAAATGAGGTCATGAATATGTCATTTAGGAGAGTATATGACACACAATTATCACATTTATCTTTATTCAATAAATGTTCATTGAATATTTATAAGATATTTGTCATCGATCCGGGTACTAAAATTACAACATTGAATAAAACAAAAAAAAAAGTATTTGCATTGTTGACCTTACATTCTTAGCTGGAAATGAAAAATTATTAAACAAGAAAAGCAAACCAGGGAAAGAAGAAAGAGTGGGATGGAGGTGGTCTGAGGAGGTCTTTCCTAGAGAATGATGTCTAAGCAGATATTTAAATGAAGCAAGGGGTGAGTCCTGCAGACTTGGGAACAGAGGGTTCCAGACAGTTGGAATGGCAAATGGAAAAGCTCTGAAGTGAGACTAAATAGAAGTCTTCCAGAAACATCTAGAAGGCAGTTAAATTTGAGCACAGTGTATGAAGTACGGAAGTGAAGACAAGATCAGAGATACAAGTTAGATCATACAGACAATGGGATGGTTTATTCAATACATAGTAGAGTTGTCTTTATCATATTTTTATATTCACTAATCATAACACTATACCAAATGCACTATAAGTTTTAATAATTTATTAATGGAATGTTGAACTTGTAGAAATAAAAACTACTGACAGTACTTAACAGTTTACAGTTAACTACATACTTTCTCATTTACTTTGCTTTGCTTAGTTTGAAAAGAACCCTATGAGATAAGTATTGTGTTAAGAGGTCAAGAGATGTCTAAAGATATATTAAGATTATCCATTGATATGTGGAGTAACATGGAATCAATTCCAAATCTTCAGACAGCTATTCATTAAAGAAAATATGTCTTGAGTGTCAAATATATGGCTTGCACTGTTCAGGAAGCCAGGATTCCAATTAAGAAGATGAAGCATCTGCTCTCCAAGGATAATATAAACTCAGATGATTTTAATATTAATACAATAACATAATTGCTTTAATGTGATATATACCAAATACAACCTTGGATCAACAACTGGAGTACAGACAAAAGTCTGAGTTTGACTGGATTGAGTCTGGGAAGACAAGGATTGAGTTAAATTGGAGAGATGACCAGAAGTTTTTCAAGGAGGTCAAGCTATAGGAAGAAAATTAAAATTCTTTATCAGTTTCTCCCTGAAAGCCTAGAAAATGCCCAATCCCAGAAAAAGCAGGGAAACTCCAGAAATGAGGAATCACAGTTCACTGAAAGTCGGGGGGTCATTCAGAAAACAGGGGGTTAAGTGAGGGTCTGTTTACCCATTGAGCCCCTATCTTCCCTCCCACCCCAAATATCTTCTTAGTTCTCTTAATCCTTGCAACAAGGCTTCTGCCCTTAGACAGGAAAGAAAAAGGTTTCGTTTTGGGAAATAGGGTAACTGGCCCAAGGGAAATTGCTTTTAGATACAGACCTGTAGGATCTTCTAGTGCCATGGTCAGGAACCTGCCTGATGAAAACTCTTTAGTGAAGCACGCCACTGCCACAAGCTCACTCAAGCACACAATGTCTCATTATTAAATATGAATGGATGGTCACGAACCATCACACATCTGAGGACAAGCTCTAAGAGGTAAGATAGGAAACAAAGGAAAACAGTCCAAACAATGGAAATAAGGAGCAAGATAATGCAGGGAACAGAAACCAGTTTTTAAAAAACATATACATATATAAATAATATCTTAGAGAGATAAGATATTATACCCATTAAATAAAATCAGGGTTAAAAAAATAAAGATTTTCAATGAAAATTCAGAATAAAGTAACAATAAAAAATGTTAGGGAAAAAGACATAAAAGAGGGGAAGAAAATTTTTAAAAATTAGAGGCTCAGCTGGGATGTCTGATAAGTAATAGGAGGCAAAGAAAAAGAGAACAAAGATACTGCACAAGGAAAAATTATCAAGAAAAAATTAGAAAATTCCCCAAAACTGAAGCTATGTATTTTCAGACTGAAAAGACTCAAAAAAGCCCATTACAATTAATGAAGAAATACACTAAAGTCTACATTAAAGATTTTAAAATATTGAGAATAAAAATAAGATCTCAAAAGTTTAAGAGCAAGAGACAAAGAGACTGATCACATGGAAAAGACCACAGATTTTAATTAAGCATTAATATCATTCAACTTCTTCAGGTTATCCTTGAAAGCCAGAAGACATATGAGCAAATTCTAGAAAATTCTGGGAAAAAATTATAATTTATAACTCTAGACCATGGTATTTACCTAGCAAGTATAAGGGAAAGGGTAAGATAAGGCGATGGATAGAACATAATTTCTTGGGAGGTAGGTTGGGGAGGGAGTCAGAGAACTTGACTGAGCAGGTGTATCATAGTGGCTGAAGGTATGGATTCTGGAGGAAGACTGCGCGGGACAGAAACCTTCTTCTACCAGTTGATTGCTGAATGACCAAAAACAAATTATTTAATCTCTCTGAGTCTCAGTTGCCTTATCTATAAAATGGTGATAATAGTATATAACTCATATGGCTCTTATGGGGATTAAATGAGTTGTTTTCTGAAAGTGCATAACTAATATACCTTTGAGGTAATGCAGAAGTATGTATTGTTCAGTCACGTCACAGATAAATTATTGAGGAATCATAGCACTGGAGATACTATATATGAGATAGTTTTTATTTTCTGAGAAAAAAATGGGATCAACATTTCATTCTCAGAGAGAGTGGAAGCTGGGATTAAGTAGGTGTACTTTCAGAGGGGAGTGATGAAATTTCATAATAGTCATTACTTTGAATGGGAAAAAATATTTGAACAGGGAGGTAGATTAAGGGCAACTAAGTCTTCCTACTAATTACTGTGAAGAGTTTTTGTTCAAATGTGTGCTTAGTTTTGTTTTGTTTCTTTATCAAATAAAGATTGGTGAAGTGGGTTGCCCTTGGCAACTCCTCAGCTGCCCAATATTCCACTGATAAACAGCACAGTTCACACTTGCAAAGATGTAGAGTCAATCTAAATGTCCATCAATTCTATGAATGGATTAACAAAATGTGGTGTGTGTCTATGTGTGTGTGTCTGTGTGTGTGTGCACCATGGAGTACTACTCAGCCATAAAAAGAAATGAAATAATGTCCTTTGCAGCGATATGGATGGAACTGGAGACCATTATCCTGAGTGAAGTATTTCAGGAATAGAAAAACAAATACCAGGTGTGCTCTCTAATAAGTTGGAACTAATTGATGGGCACACATGGGGACAGAGAGATTAAACTTCATTAGAAATCAAGCAGGGGGGAGAAGGGAGGATGGTTGGGGTAAAAACCTACCTGAGGTACAAGGAACACTATTCGGGCGGGTGATGAGCACACTAATAGCCCTGACTCAAGCATCATGAAAGCTATCCATGTAACAAAAACATTTTTACCCATTTAATATTTTGAAAACAAAAAACTAGAAAAACCATCAGACCACATAAACGAACAATGATTACTTTCTAGTATTAAAAATATCTTTGGGATTTAGCATTTCAAAAATAAATCCAAGTCTAGTTTCTATTAAAACATTACACATCTTTTTTCCCTCAAGATAATGCTTACCATTGTTTGTTTGAGCTATTATTTAATATTTACTTAATTTTCCATACATTTACTTTCTCTCTACGTTACGTCTTTATTTAACAGAGACACATTTATACTACGTGTAAGCATATATGTTCTTTAGGTTTAGAAAGTCCCTCCTCCATCATTATATTTGCATATTGCAAATATAATTGGTTGGCTTCAAGATTTTTCAAATGGAGCTTCAGAGGTACTTTAATCATGTACTAGAACTGAAATTCTGTTGAAAGCCCAAGAAACCATCAACTGCAATGAGATAGCAAACAATCTATGATTTTGAGTTTCCTCATTCATTTTTAATGAAAATAACTACATACTAGGTTAATTCTAATCATGCTTTTTGTTATATAGCTTTATTTATATATGAGTTTGAAAAATGATTTAGATAATTTAAGTCATTTAGATCATGATTTAGAAGAAAAATAACAGAGTAAAATGGTCTCCACTAATTTCTTTATGAAATACTATAAATTTCTCTATGATTTTATTTTAATCAAACCCTAAACCCGTTCAAGTATTGTTTTAAATGACAAGTATTAACCAAACACCTCCCTTATTACACAAATTACATTTATTTCTTTGATTGTGATACTTTTCTTATAACTCATTCCTTGAAAATACGAAAACTTCCACATTAAACAGTATGCTTTGAAATAAAGCTAAAATATAGCTTAATTTCAGAGAATCAAATATGTAAATTATTTGGTGTTGATAAGAAATTTAAATAGCACTTAAAATACAAAATATTTTATAGAAAAATTAGTTAAAATCACTTTACTTTTTTATTTTAATTTAGGATCTGTAGGTTTAAACTCAAGAATTCACATATAATTTAAGTGACACAATAAAAGAAAAAGTTCGCTTATATAGATTAATGTATCACAGTCATAGCCAACAACTACCAGAAAAACAACTTACCTTTAGGTGACTTAATGTAAATGTTATTTTTTCAAGTTCATACAATGTTAGTGGGTTTGAGCTAATTGAGACCGAAATTACTGAAGAGATGACTTTTTCCTCCTCTTCAGAATTATCATAATTTTGAGGTTCCAATACGAAGTTGTCAGACGATGAAAACAAGGGACCAATACTCTTATAATATAAAAATGCAACTGCAACATTGCCTATCAATCAAATAAGTATACTTAGAGTGAAATTTTTATAAAACAAAAATATATGTAAACTCTTAAAATAAACATAAAAATTGAATAGACAAAAATTTGACTTTAAAAGAAGTATACAAATACCCAGATACTAAAACGTGGGCCACAGTAAGCCCATACCTATACCATATTAAAATTTATATTCTCTGACCTCTGCAAATCCAAAAATAATCATGAACTATAGTATCCCTTTTGCACAAACAATATTTAGGAGAAAAATAGTCCTAGATAAATTTAAATCCAAATCCTAAGAACCAGGTTGTGAAGTATATACACTTCAAAGATAAAATTTTGAGTTATTACTTCCATGTGCAAATATATAAATTGAACAGGTAATGGGAGAAAATTATCGCAGGCTTAGATTGAACGAGTTGTGACATGTCACTGAGTTTACACTTATGCCCACTGAAATTGTTCTTACTTAATATTGATAACATATAGCTATGCAGTGTCAGGGTAAGAAAGATTGCTTTGAGAGGCAGCCATCGATCTGTGCCCTTGAAACTCCCAAATGCAGTGCATCAGCACATAACCCAATACTACAAAATCATAAATACCAATGTTGATAGTATCATCAAAAACAAAGGACTATAATAACAAAACTGGAAACCTCCACATCACACTAATAAATAGAATTCTTTGGATATGCTTATGTTAGCTAAAAGTTGCCAAAGTGTGTCACTATTCATGTTGTCTAGCTTAACCTAAAAAAGCACCTCAAGAGATTGCTAAGAGCCTTGCTAAACCCAGATACATTACATAGAGCATTTTTCTTAACTGCCAGTTTAGAAAACTTACATTAAAAAAAGAAATGGATGTTAGGATGACCTGGTTGGTCTAGTAAAATTACGGCTCCAAGAGATAACAACCATCCTAGGCTTTGCTATAAACAGATCAGGGCCTGAAGTAGGACCTGGATACCTTTTAGGTCAACATGACCTGGTCCAGTTGATGAACCAGTTCATGGGACAGTGGCTTCTCAGGAGTTGCAGCAGGAGATGATCCAATGAAAAATCAAAAAAAAAAAAAATGTATTTAAAAAATCTATTAATTACCATACCCTTTCTAAATGGAAATGTTTATTTAATATCAAGTTCTGACTTTAAGTAAGGGGTGCCACAGAGAATGTTCCAAAATACCTCTTACTTCCTTTAAGAATATAGTCTCAGTATTTTTCCATTCTCATCATTTTAAACCTATTCTAATTCCCATGATTTCTCACTAATTCAAGGCCTGATCTAGGTTTGAATTCTCTTACCTAATCTATACCTTTTATAAAAAACTAACGGTTCATTCACTAATGCAAGGGACTAAAAACTTGGAATCATTTGTAAAGAATAAGTCATTTTCCACTAAATCGTTATCCATCCTTCCTCATTTTTCTTCTTGTTTATTCTAATCTTTTTGCCCTAAAATCTTTCTAATATCTGTTAACATTACCATATCTTTTGCTAAGAACAAGTTATAGCCTTCAATTCAATGAATAGAACACATATTTGAGCAATTACATAGTGCAAATAACTGTGATAAGTTCTGAAGACTTTACTTCAGAATTAATACTTACATATATTTGTTAAAGGATTCCCATTTGGTAGCTCTTCTTCCTTATTCCTATCTGTTTCTTTTTGTTACTTATGCTGCTTTTAAATGAAATTAATAAAGCCTTTTATTACTGCGGTCCAATGAGGAGGTGGACACCACATATTGGAAAGCTATCAGGATGGCAGCAGGAGTTATGATTTTCCTTATGTTAAATTCCAAAATCAATTTTTCCCACATAAACTATGCAATGAACTCCTTAGAGAATCACAGTGATCTCCTTAGAGATTTATTGTTCTCAAACTGCCTTATTGCTACTTTCACTTGAGAATAATTAAAACACCTTATCAATAGGACTTCATATGCTCCTCTTTTTGTCATCTAAATGTTATCCCAATTTCATAAGTTAAAAATAAATATGTGGAATCTCTTAATAAAAATCTATTGTTTTTTATTATAAAACCATATTTCAGAGCATTGAATCTTGTTATGCTTATTCTCAACACCTCCCCCTTAACTCTTCTAAAATTCAATCTATAAAAAAGATTAAAGATCCACCTGTGCCCCATGGATTGCCTTTATTTTCCTACTAATTGCATTGTGCATGTTTTAAATGATTCATGTGTTTTATTAGTGAATTTTGTCAACAAATGGATAATCACAGGCAGACATTGAGAGAGTTTTATCAGTTTGTTATATTTGCCCTGAGTTTTAGATCCAATCTTGAGGAAAACACATTTTCTCACTCTGCTGTATCGAGAGCTGATATTACAGTCCCTTTCAAATGTCAGTTTGTATGTGGAATCATTAAATATAGCAAGGCTACCATACAATCAGACAAGATCTCCTTGAGATATTAATTCCATGACAATTTCATCACCTGTCACTGTAATAACTATTTTCAATATCTTTTCCCAAACTTCCAAACACTACTAAAATTGTCTTTGAAATTTCAACAGTTTAATACATTCTTTGGATTTGAGTCTAAATATTAGATGTATGCTTGGTTAATTAGAATATGGTATAATAGAGTAAGAGCCCAGGATTAGATGACAGTATGGCTTCGTTATTTTTGCTTCATTTATGACCATCAATTTGTTACTTTCATGTAGAAAATGACAAGAAAGAATGGATAAGATAGTACTGGTGGATTAGAAAAAAAATCCAACATCAGTGCAGGGAAAAAAAAATATACTCTTCTGATAATGAATGTGCAGCATATTTTTAACAATAAAGAAAATATATCTTTTTATGAAACAGTGTCTACACATGAGACCATACATGTGTTGTATATATTTTTAATTTGTATTTATGACCATCCATACATTCTTTGAGAAAATATTATAATTCACATTTTTCCTAGGAAATATATTTTGACCTATATGAGAACAAAAATAACCAAAATTCTACTATCAGCAGAGTTTTTTCTAAGTGAATTGCAGTAAGAGAGCAGATAAATGGTTAAAATAGTAGCTACTTGCTTGACTACAGTTAGGTGACAGGGAAAAGCTGATTTCTTTTAGGAAGGACTGATGATTCCTGTGTTAACTCCCTCCCTTCTAGAACTGATTCTGTACTGTCTGCTGACGTGCATGGAGACAAATCCATTAACTTTGTGCATTAGTTCCATCACCCACAAAGGATATTCAGTTATACAATCATTAAATTGCTTGTGAGTGCTGGCATTCTCTGATTCAATTTTTTTTAAATGCAGCCTTTAGTTTGGTTGAAGAGTTTACTAAGAAATGACAAATGGAAAAAGTCTAAGCCCAAACAAAAACTTACTTTTGAAAAAACACTATTTCTGTTTACTTCTTCACACATTCAAAAGTTTAATCTCCTGATGAAGAATATGGTGGATTACTGAAGAAGAATATTATAGCATCTTTGCTGCTGTATAAGAAGTAGTAAAATCAGAGTTCTTTTGTATATTTGCATTGGAATGTCAAAAATGATTATCTGACAGTTACAGAGGTTGGAGGTAAAACAAGGACCCAGATGTTGTCAGTTAAAATTCTCCCAAGGTGTTTGTACAAATATAGATATTCTGTATGCTGTAAAATCATCAAATATTTTTCTATAGGAAAGCACACGTTATATGTAAACCTGATATAAGCAAACATATGCTAAGTATTTATTGAAAATTCATTACCCACATCACATATAAGATTGTTAAAGTCCTACCGTCTGAATCATACGCAGCTCTTCTCTTTGGAGATATATTTATATAATCTCCATCCACATTCATATGAGGATGAATATGAGTCATGTGGTTTGAGTCAAAAAAGAAAACTTTGAGAGCTGAAACAAACGATGAAAATAAAAAATCTGAAATCAGTTTAATCTGTATATCTAATCAATATAATTACTTATTTAGAGAAAATTTCATTCATCTTTATTGTATTTTCAACTTCTTATTTATGGCAAAGAGAATGAACATATTCTGAACATGTTTGGACATTATAATTTATATCTTAAAAATCTGACTTGAGTTTTAATATTTTGATTTCACTGTAGCACTCCTGGTTTAATTTAATCTTTACTGAATTAAATAACAAAATATGTATGTACTGAAAGAGGCTATAAATCACAATTACTAAAGCAAAGACAAGTAACTATAATGTCTTAGAGTATGGTATCTATAATATAACTTACTATCAAAAGAGTAATTGAATTAAATTCTTGAGTGATAATTCCCTTCCCTGGGTTTATTTCACATTTTTCATGGAAGACTATCATAAAAATTTAGGGCATCTATATATTAATCATAATGATTAAAATCTTGATTTCAAGTAAATGGTGAATCCTGATGAAATTTTTGTATATCTACTGTTTTATAGCAGGACATCACCCAGAAAATGTAATAAGGATGCATGCAATGATTATTTCAGAAAACGTGCCTTGTTTCCTCAGAACAACCCTACTGGGATCCGCAATTTGATACAAGATCCTGAGTGTTTTAAGTATGAAATTGCATAAAGCAGGAAACATTCTAATTTACTATGTTGATTACTTCATATTATCAAAAGGCAAAGGATTTGTAAAGAAAAAAATTGAATATATTATATACAAAAGATCTGATGTAAGTATCATTGGTTAAGGGAGATCCTACCAAGCCATAAGATAACTGACTCAAATAACAAGGGAATAGTGTATTCAAATGCTTAACGGTTCAGGAATAGGAAAAGGTAGACATGGGAGGAAGGAGGCAACTCTTACATATTCATCCTTTTTACCAGTACTTTATTAGTACTGCTCTTGTAATATGCATCACCATTCACTTCTACAATTTAATCAACAGTATTATAAATACTCCCCGCCACCACCTTTGAGAAGAGCTTATTTGAAAAACACTACTGCTTTGAAATTGACCTTCCCTTCTTACCTACATCACTTGAATTAGAATCAAACTGAGTGGTCTTTTGGAAGTTCTGAGATATCCTTAAGGTAGCCTGCTCAGCAGTGTGCATGAGTTTTGCAAGATGACTTCTCCTATGATTCGTAGATAACTTGTCCCAAACTATAAATGTATCCTTTTGAACAAAATTATTCACGGTTTTTACAAATTCCTATTGAAAAGAAAAGTTATGTCTTTTAAAAATGTTAGAATCCTACACTAATCACATATGAAAGGAAAAATTTCAGGCTCAATTATAGTAAGAGTTAAAGCTCAACATACTTACAGTAAGAGTTGTATTAGGAAGGGTGTCCTCGGCTGAGATGGTGTTATTACTGAAACCTAGTAATGGAGATGATTCAGCTAATATTTCTATATATGTGATTATGTCCATTGGTGAAAGATCTGTCACAGAATTTCTATAGACTTCTTGTAGCAAAGCCATGGGTACTTCTATGGATCTAAACTGAGCAAATTAATCCAAAAAAAGGAAACTAATTTAGAGTTCTGCAGTTTTTCAAGAATAAAATTTACATGTTAAATTGATTCTGAGGTTGGCTTTCATGTTCTATACATAAATCATATCAAACAAATAAACTTAAGCCATAACACATGGCACTAAAACCTGAATTTATTTACAAGAGATAAGCAAATAACTTAAAAAGCATAAAAGTTACTTCTGAAAGTAACAGAGTATGTTTGAATTGATAATTTTTTAAATTAGCTTTTAAAATAAATTCTTATTCTTTGATATCAAAGTATACTTTATCCTATGAACTTACCTTGATATTTAAACTCCTTAGTATTTATAAATATTGACATCCTAATAAGTTATAATATAATACTTTGAATTAGAATTTAATCAACCAAAGGAAATTCTTTACAATGTGATTAAATGAAAATTTTCTTTAGCTGATAGCTGATTATTCATATTGAATGTCACAATTTCAAACATATGACAATAATTTTGTGAATGTCCTACTTTATTTGTTCTTTGAAATATTCCCTTTGAAGTACCATATTTAGTTGCATTCAATTATGTCTCCTGTAAATGTGGAAATGGTCTAGAGTTAAAGTAGATTTTTATTATTTTAATCATCAACTTTCTTTACATATTGAGAGGAATTATCCAGTGTACCAAATAATGAAAAAATAACAAACATTTAAGTCTTCCTGAATACTTTTGGGATTTTCAAATTAATCCTATCTGTGATGCAAACACGATACTTAGATTTCTATGTGTAAGAAGTTTCAACTCCACCTAAAGCTCAACTCCTTATTCTCTTTATGAAATGTGACATTGGAAGTATTTTAACTGAAACCAAAGTAACGAAATAAAATAAGTTGTTAACTCTATTAGTCTACTTACTTTTGATAAAGTTTTATTAATATGTGCAGCAATACAGGCATTATCTACATGGCAGTTTGCATTCACATCTTCTGTAGAAAAAGAAAACAGATTATATAGTAGATTGCAACAAAATAATTTTTTCCCAAGCTGACCATATTAATTCCATTGATTTTGCACATGTAATGTTTAAACATTAAAAGGACATTCTGTAACACTTGAGTTTCAGCTTCAGTTTTAGAATACATGTTATTTTATAGAAAATAAAAGAAAGTAGGTTTAAGGACTATGGTATGTTAATTATAGAAAATATATTATCTATATCTTCCATTAAATAAAACAATACCTTTTTTTTGTTAAATTCATAGAAGATCAAGGAATGCTGGCACATTTCTTGGAAGGCGTAGCTCTGTGATACTTCCCAATTGTGTAATACATAGTTTATACAGTTTTTGATCATACATGAAATTTAATAATATAATTTACCTTGGCAGTAAGTACCATCATTAGCGGTGAAGTGTGATTGTCCTGTGGATGTCTGATAACCTTCCTTGCAGGAGCAGTTGTACCCACCATTCACATTTTCACACACTGCGTGATCCCCACAGACAACTGATTCACTGCACTCATCTATATCTGGAAATTAATTTTTATTTAGTGCTCATATAGTTGCTACCTTGTTGATAATAGTATTATATATGGTTAGTGGTTTCATATCAAATTTCTCAAAAAAGCATGAAAAATTCTAACATTTCAAAAATGGCAAAACAAACTTAGCTGTATATATTTTTAACTCTAATTTGCCCAATCAATCCAATTTGACAAAGAATTGAAAACGTTATTCATGAGCTAAACTCTCAAACTGCTTTCTGAATAGCATGATTAATCAGTAAAGTCATTATACCAATTTTCATCATTGACAATGTGACATTTAGTCTTAATTTAATAAAAAAAATTTTAAATACATTTAAACTTATTTTTTCCAGTGTTAAACTAAATTAATTGTAACAACTCAGTTTAGAGTAAACTGGAGGATAAAAGAGTGATCCATTGTCTTTCCAAAGCTTCATTTTTGCATGTAAATTAACCTAAAAAATTAAGATGTAGCAGAATGTGTTACTGAACTCCCTTAAAATTTTACAACTCATAACTTTTGTTTGGGTTATATTTTACCATTGTTCTTGACACACAATCATCATAGATAAAGTAATCGTACAGAATAAGGTCCTAGACTCTCAGTAGCCATTTATTGAAGCCATAATAAAAGTGCTGAATTTTAAGCTCATATAATTTATATTCTTAATTTAAAATTTTACATACTACAGTGAAATATGCTTTAACATTTATAAATACAGTATAAATACTCTGCCAGTATAAGAAAAGATTCCAAGGAACTGAAAAGTCCTGATCATTATCTTAAAGTAACACAAAGATTGTTGTGTTCCTAACCCAGCTCTGAGAACTTGGAGATACTTGCTGTTAAATTAATGAATGAACCTATAGTCTTAAATTGACAATTTGATTTTTTAAAAACTAATAGAGTAGCACAATACTGCTTGCTATAATAAAAAGACAAGCAATAAAAGTCTAATTTAAAATGTCGTCTAGCTAGGTATCTTAAATGCAGCTGTTCCTAATTTCTCACTTAAAAATATAATGAAGACAAAAAAAAAAAAACCCAAGAAACCAAAAACTCACACCATTAAAAGCTAGAATTTACAGTGAGACTCTTGCTAGATTCTTGAAGAAATTTCGATTAGCTAGAAAGGTGACGGCATTAGATTTAAGAAATCAATTAACAGCCCAAGCCTGAAGGAAGATTAGAAAAGCTCTCGTTTTTCTGACAAGTCTATATATTCACGCTCTCTACTACCCAGAAATCTTCTACAGAAAGAGGAATGTTGCTGCACCGTCATCTCCCTTCCTTTCATTTCCATGTGTGTTCAGAAACTACCACCCACAAAAACAAATGGACAGAAAATAAAGTAGGGGACAAGCAGATTGACTCTTGGGATGTGGAGAACCACCAATGAAAGCATTTAGTCCTGGCTAAAGACAGAAGAACACAGGTGGTAGTGTATACTAGGGCTATTACTATTTTTCTTGTTATCAACGAAGTGGTAAAAAACAGAGCACTAAATCAAAAATGAGTCTTTTTTTTTTTTTTTTGAGTGAGGCTGTTGAAATAACATACATGCTCTACCCCAACTGGGAAAACACCCCAATGAAAGTGTGAACACACATATAAAGTATCATAAGTAGAACAATTGATTTAATGGGCAAGAAAAGTATAATGTTCCTTGAATGTCCATGTTTTGTAGTTTAGATGCCTTCTATGCATAACAGTAAACAAGGTTTTGATTTCTCTCAATTTCAAAACCATTTAAATGCACAACATTCTTGGGAATTTCATCCCAAACCCAATCTCTGAGCAACATAAAAAATGGTGGCTGTACAAACTCAATTTCTATCCTCCTTCTTGCACTTTAGACTTAACCGTACACAATCTTGGTGCTCACAACTGATTCTGTTTCAGCTTTTCCCTGTGTCTCCTCCAACTCTTTGGTATATCTGTTGGAGTCTCAGTTCTAGGTCAAGCCCTCCCATCACTCATTTAGCCAGTTTGTGTTCCAGCATGTCAGCCTTGGACCAAGTAGGGTACTTCAGGTTCTGGATTCACCAAGTGACATTATGGCAATCTGTAAAAATAATGAGGTAGTATCCTGGGATGCTAACATTCAAGATTAAGTTTATGTGATTTTTTTTATAGTCATACTCCAAATGTTATGAAAGAACATTAATTCTCCCATCAAAGTAATGTTTTCCAAACTGTGGTCTGATCTACCTTTTTATTTTTCATTATTTTTTACTAAAATGTGGAAATGAGGTATACTGAATTTGATACCCTTCTCATTCTGGCTTTAGTGGTAGAGTTTACAGAGTTTAGCCCAGTAATGGAATATGTGATCACCTCAACTGGTTGTGTGCCTAGGTGGTCAAAAGAGCTTCCGCTATCCTCAGCCCTACATCATTCTATGCCCCCTTTTTACCAAGTGATATGGAGAAAACCATAAAACATTGAAAAAGCATCTCATCTCAGAATGAGATGAAACTGTCTTGGCCCAAATGAATGTAACTGCCATTTTGCAGTAAGATCCACACTAACTTCCCTTGCAATCTCTTGCAGGGTCCAAGTGGTTTGCATCTAATAAATCTACTCTGTTTCCTTCTTCCTGCAGTAAAAAGGCACTGGGTTTGGTAATTAGAAGACCTTAATTCAAATCCTGACTCTAATACTCATTATCTGTGTGACCTTGGGTAGTATCTTAAAAAAATACCTTTTAACTCAGAAGAGTCCTATCTCATAACAAATGGGGAAATTATGTGTAGGTGTTAGGAATAGTGCTTAGGATATAGTAGGTACCTGATATTGTAAGTGGAAAATCACGATCAGTGATTCTATTCACATTGTATGTTTTCACATTAGCAGGAGCCCTGTGAATAAGTAGGTTTGGAGATACAGCTTGATAAAGAGTGTCTTTTTAGGTTGCCATGTCTTGGAATCCTCAAGGCTGTAAAGAGAAAAAGAACCCTCTGCCTCATCTTAAAGAAAGCTAAATGGCTGCTATGCAATTACTAAAGTCAGGCTAGAAGTGACAAAATAGATTTATTAATTGACTTACTTTCCCCACTACCAGTTTATCACTTGACTTTATATTAGTAATTTGATGTCACTAAATGAAAGCATATCATTAACAAACTTCATTCATTTGCTTTTTTTTTTTTTTTTTTCTTTTGAGACAGAGTCTCACTTTGTTGCCCGGGCTAGAGTGAGTGCCGTGGCGTCAGCTTAGCTCACAGCAACCTCAAACTCCTGGGCTCAAGCGATCCTCCTGCCTCAGCCTCCCAAGTAGCTGGAACTACAGGCATGCACCACTATGCCCGGCTCATTTTT